>PVJC01053162.1:0-10908 GCA_004026665.1 Murina feae | reverse complement strand
TCGGAGCTGAGCTGAGGGGCGCAGCTTCACTTTCTCTCCTGCCGCAATGGAAAGGGCTGTTTACTCAGGTCCGGGAGTGGCGGCCGCCATGTTGGCTGGGCTAATTTGCATACAGCCACTCTGATTGGCTGGTGGGCGTGGCTTACCCTGTCTCGGAGAAACGGTTAATTTTAATATTTCGCTTTTATTAGTTTAGATATGCTAATGCTCTCATGTTAAGAACCTTTGAGAGTGAGCACTGTATAAAACGTGTTATTTAAAACACCTTGATATTACACAGTAAGAAAGTTAGTGCTATTTACTGAGTGCTTTTGACATCTCAGCCATAAATGTTGACTATTTCCAAATTCTGGCCTTGCTTGTAGATTACAGGTCTCGAATTCATTTTCAGGTCATGCTGTGTGAATGTGCTTACTAGCTGCACTATGACTCATCTGACTGATTTTTTGCATCTACCGGCAGAATTACACTTTTTCCTCGATAAAATGACTAGCCCAAGTGCTGTGTACCTCTATTGCTACTGCCAAGCTCCAGACAGATTTCATTAATCACTACGTTTCCTTCTCTGCCCAGTCTGGACACAGCCTCAGGATCTCTCTAAACACGACTAATCAATCTGAGTTGGCAGTTGAGTTAAAACTCTTGTTACCCTTGCGTGTAGCTTCAGTGTCAGAGTATATTTTGTGGTCATATTAGAGCTGAATTGAACTAGAAGGAACATGGTATGTTTTAAAAGACGTTTTAGAAAATGAAGAAAGAATGAGAGATATGGATGTCAGGGATGGTGCCTTACCTTAGACTGTCACTAATAAAATTGCTATTCTAGAGCAAATCAGTAACATTTTGGGGGAGTTGTTTCAATTAGAAAAATAAAGTATCAATGTGCTCTCATGCATATGTGGAATCTAAGGATCAAAATAAACTGATGAGTAGAATAGATCCACAGACATAGAAGCATGGAACAGACTGAGGAATTTCAGAGGGAAGGACGGGTAGGAGTGGGGAGGGGAGAGTGGTTAACCAAAGAACTTATATGCATATATGCATAACCCATAGACACAGACAATAGTGCAGTGAAGGTGAAGGGGGATGGAGCAGGGGTGAGGTGGAGGAGACCAATGAGGGTAAAAAAGGGGACATCTATAATACTTTCAACAATAAAAATAAAAATTTTTAAAAGAATCATTTTATCACTGAGTTAATGAGGTTTTCTTGGTATGTGAAATATTTCATTTATTCCATTCTAATGAGAATGATAGCTGGAAGTTAATTTTGGACATAATTTATATACAATAAAATTCACCCTTTTAGTACAACTTAGGTTTCTAGCACAATCACAAAGTTGTGCAACTATTACTATTATCTATTTCTAGAATCTTCCATCATCCCAAAAGGAAATCCCACACCCATTATTAGTCATTCCTTATTTTGCCTTCACTCTAGCCTCTGGAAACCACATATGTGCTTTCTGTCTATATGGATTTGTCTATTCTGAATATTTCATATGAATGGAATCATATAATACTAGAGGCCCGGTGCATAGATTCATGCACTGGTGGGGTCCCTCAGCATGGCCTGTGGGGATTGGCTGAAACTAGCAGTTCAACTGCCACTCCTGCCTGCTGCTCCTGCTCATTCCGGCCCCACTGCACCTGCTGTGGGTTTGCACCCAGTCAGTCCCGATCAGGAGAGGCTCATGCTGCCGCAGCAGCAGTAGCAACAGTGCTCGTCAGCTGTGAGCCCAGTGTCTGGCGCCCATCAGTCAGTTGAGCGGTGCTCCAACTGTGGGAGCACACTGACCACCAGGGGGCAGCTCCTGCATTGAGCGTCTTCCCCCTGGTTATCAGTGCACATCATAGAGACCAGTCGACGAGTCATTCGGTCCTTCAGGTTGCTTAGGCTTTTATATATGTAGATGTGCCCTTTTGTGACTGGCCTCTTTCACTTAGCATGATGCTCCCAAGGTTCATTGTGTTGCAGTACATAACAGAATTTCATTCTTTTTTGAGGATAAATAATATTCCATTTTATGGATATGCCAGATTTTAATTTTATTTATCCACTCATCAGTGGATGGACATTTGGGTTGTTCTCACTTTTTGGCCATTATGAATAATTCTACCATAACCATTTGTGTAAAAGTTTTTAGGCAGACATAAGTTTCCATTCTCTTAGGCATATGTCTGAGAGTGGAATTGTTAGATCATACAGTAACTCTATATTTACTTTTTTGAGGAGCTGCCAAACTGTTTTCTAAAGTGGCAGCACACATATCCACTAGTCCGTATTTATGAGAGTTCCTATAGTTCTACACATCTAGTAACACTTGTTATTGCCCATCTTTGCTTAACTAGAGCCATCCTAGTAGACAGACATGAAGTGGTATCTAATTGAGCTTTGATTGCATTTCTTTAATGACTAATGACGTGTGACATTGTTTCATGTGCTTATTGGCCATTTGTCATCTTCTTTGAAGAAATGTCTAAGTCTGCTGCTCATTTTAAAATTGGGTTATTTCTCTTTTTGAGTAATAAGAAATTCTACATATTCTTAACAGATACACGATTTGCAATTATTTTTCTTCCCATTCTGTTGGTTGTCTTGTCATTTTCTTGATGGTGTATCCTCTAAATTACAGAAGTTTTAAATTTTGATGAAGTCCAATCGTCTATTGGCGTGATAGCTAAGAAATCATTATCTAATTTAAGGTCATGACGGTTTATGCCTATGTTTTTTTCTAAGAGTGTTATAGTTTTCATTCTTACATTTAGGTCTTTGATCTATTTTGAGTTAATTTTTGTCCATTAAATTCTCTTGGTACCCTTGATTAAAATCAATTGAGCGTAGATGCAAAGAGTTTATTTTTGAACTCTCAGTTCTATTTTGTAGTTCCAGGTCTGTCTTTACATCAGTATCACACTCTTGCTTACCACAGCTTTCTAGTAAGTTTTTAAACTGGGAAATGTGGGCTCTCCCACATCATTGTCTTTTTCAAGACTGTTTATAATATCTGGGTCCTTTCAATTTCCATATGAATTTAAAGATCAGGATGGGAACAGGGTAAGTTAAAATAACACAAAGCTCACTGTTCTTAATGTATTCAAGACTTTTTTCTTGAGTAGATGCTCCCAAATATTGTGAGTCTTCGGTTAATTTCAAGTTCTTAAAAAGCTGATTTTTGACAACTGTAGGCAGGATTTTCATTGCTTTTATGGGGACAGAATTTTCTGAAGTGTTTAATCCACCATTCCTGCTGACACCACTCACTTTCCACATATTTTTAAACTGACAAGAACAGCAAACAATGGCTCAGAGATGGTAAAGTAGACACAAACAAATAAGAAAGGCAAAGAATAGCAGAAGTCACACGTGGAATGGGTTGTTCTCCATGACACATCAGCCCAAGGGTCTGGGGAGATTTACTAGGCACAGTGTTGGAGACATGATGACAGCGAGAGGACAGAATCTTCTCCAGATACTGCTGCTTAGGCAATTTGAGCTGATTTAAGAGACATTTATTGGAAAAGATAAAATCTAAAGGGTTCAGAAAAGAGTCATAAAACTTCCAAACAGGTATTTTTTTAAGTAAGTCGGCAATCAAAACCAATAATTAAACCATCCTGCCAAAAAGGTCAGGCTCCAGGTGCCTCAGGGTCTGAACATGGCATCAGAAGACAGGAACAGACAAGCTTTTCTGTATTAATGAAGTGAGTTTTGAGGTCACACTTGATTGCTGGACACATGTGCACAGCTAGAGCTCAATGTATCAATGGCTTTCAGTAGCCAAGGCACAGCATGGTAGGGCTATATCCCAGGCCATCACTGTGGCCGTGTGGTCAGGGCATGAGTCGTGGAGGACTTCTTGGCATCCCTGCAATTCTATTTACTAATGAGGGTACTGTCCTTCAGGTGTGGTGATTGTGTGGGCTCACTGTGTGGGGCAGTGGACCCTATTCAGGATTTGCAAAATATAGCAAGCCCTGCTGGAACGGCTTGATTGTTTGAGTGATGTCCTATGCAGCAAGAGTCAGTGGTTAGATTCCCAGTCAGGGCACATGCCCAGGTTACAGGCTTCATCACCAGTAGGGGGCCTGCAAGAGGCAGCCGATTGATGTTTCTCTCTCTCATTGACATTTCTCTCTCTCTCCCTCTCAACAAAAACATATTTTAAAAACTTCATCATGCATAGGCTCACTGTATGATCAATTTCCTTAGCTGCAAAATAGGAATAATAAAACAATGGTGTCCTATTATATATTCACTCAGTATTTAGGAAGTCACTCAATGTAAAAAACAAACCAACTGAAAACAATCTGACCACTACAATATATATATATATATATATATATATATATATATATATATGAAAAAATTTTCATATAAGTAGCCACTAAATGAAATCTATTTTATATATTTCAATACAAAAACGAAAATTAGCTGTGTTTACATAGAAATGGTATAATATGTAGAAAATTCTGTGTACTGTACACTGCAAGCATGTCAAACTTGCAGCCCACTGGCCATGAGTTTGACATGCTTGCTGTACAGTGTGTAATTAGGGGCTTTCAATGATAATTTTGATGGTGTCCTTTTGTGCTGGCTTTAGAAGGTAAAGCTCAAGTGAGATATGACTTCGTATACATGGGATTATTGTGAGAAGCCAATAAAATGGAGATACATCTATAATAATAAAAGGGTATTACGCTAATCAGAGAGCTGAACGACCTTCCCATCGTCCTTCCAGACAACCTTCCAGAGCTGCGAGGGCAGAGGCAGCTGCTGCAGCTGCCGTGGCTATAAAGTCTGAGCCTTATATCCTCTGTGTTCCAATCTGGGTGAATGTGATCCTGACTAGCTAAGGACCCCTCAGAGAATCTCAACAGCTGCATCGACCCCTCCTTCTCCAAAATTCTATCCATCTTGATGCCTCAATGTCCTGAATTTCTTTCAAAGCCATCCATTCCACCAGGTGCCCTCCACTGCTGCAGTTTAGAGAGCCATCTTTTGTCCGGATTACTGCAATAGTCTCACAGTAGGTCTTCCCGCCTCAGTCTTGCCCCACTCTAATCTGATCTCCACACTGTACCCAGAGTGTTAGTTCCACCATGCCAAACTGATCCTATTACTTTCTGGCCTAAAACACTTGAGGTCCCCACTGAGGGGATCTCCACTGTCCTCAAAACAGAAGGCTCTGGTGTTCTGGCCCTCATTTGTAATCACCACACCCTTTTCAAAGTCTAATCAGCAGCCACAGAATTTTAGTTCCTCTAAACTATGGCACCGCACCCTCTCTTGTGTCCAGGCCTTCTCACATGCTGTTTCTCTGATCTAGGATGCTCTGTCATCTCCTTTTCTTCCTATGTTCCACCACAACCTCCTGCCTCTGGTCCTAGCTCCTCCACTCCTGCGCTTCAT
The DNA here is from genome assembly GCA_004026665.1 of Murina feae. Taxonomy (NCBI): domain Eukaryota; kingdom Metazoa; phylum Chordata; class Mammalia; order Chiroptera; family Vespertilionidae; genus Murina; species Murina feae. The sequence goes on along the minus strand of PVJC01053162.1, from coordinate 5,493 downwards.
TAAGGTCTTAGCTTAACAGAGCTGCTAAGTACAGGTGTGCAGTGCAAAACCTAGACAGCTGTACACAGTGGTCCTGCTAAGATGCTGCTTTTTCCAGGCAGGATTCATGAAGGGTTTCTCACTAGGTTTTAAGCATATAAGGGCACAGACCACATCTACCTGCCACCTGGTGGGGTACTTTACATTTTAAAATGAGTAGACTCCTTCCTGATGATAGATTTACCTTCTGTTTGCTATGAAGGATACATGAAAGTTCTTTTTTTTAAAATATATTTTATTAATTTTTCACAGAGAAGAAGAGAGAGGGATAGAGAGTCAGAAACATTGATGAAAGAGAAGCATTGATCAGCTGCCTCCTGCACACTCCCCACTGGGGATGTGCCCACAACCAAGGTACATGCCCTTGACCAGAATCGAACCTGGGACCCTTGAGTCCACAGGCCGATGCTTTATCCACTGAGCCAAACTGGTCAGGGTGAAAATTCTTTTACTATAAAGAGTTCTCATTAGTTTTACATTTCATACGATTACTCAATATAGTCTTGATTTAGGAAATGCATTTAACGAGAGCTGTAACTCTGCTGGTAATTCACACCACGCTTAGTATTCTCCCATATTCTCCCACTGTTAACATGAAAACACAAATTCCCATTATGTCAGGATACACAAGGGACTGTTAAAGTGCACAGTTCTTTGCCTTTCTGGAATGCAGAGTTTGTGGGAAGCACTCAGAAAATGTTTCAGTGTGTGGCATTTCTAGATTAAAGAGAGCTATAGTTTCCTCAGCCTCAAATTCGGAGGAGCTCCAAAGTGCAGAGATCAGCAACACATCGAGAAGTGATGAGGTCAGCATTGCTGAGAGGTCTCGAATGCCCCCTTGGTTCCCCCTGACAACAGGGAAATTATTCACATTGCATGCCTAACTCTGAGGAAGTAGTCTTCGGAGATTAAAAAGCCTTAAGCCTGGCAAAAGGCAAACAAAGCCAGGAAGCAACCTCCAGTGTAAATAATCTGCCAACATTTGGAACCACCGCCACAGATGTTTGTTCCACCCTTCTCATAGGAACTAGGAAGGGTGTAGCTCCAAACCCTGCCGGCCCCAGTGGTGGTTTTGGAAGAGAAGTTTACCTTAGCAACTCCCAACAGAACACCAGGGATGAACCTACCATGGGATATTTAGAAAGGGAGCTTCACCCTGTGTGTGTTTCACGCTGTTGAGTCTCTGACTTCTGGTGGCTCTATGAATGAGTGATGTCCACAATATCCTATCCTCAGCAGACCTGCCCAGCTCCTGCAGACTCCTGACTATGGCCCCTTGTATGGAGTCCATCCATCTCATGTTTGGCCTTCCTCTTTTCCCGCCCCTTTCACCTCCCATGGTATTGAACAAACAAGTACGAAAATACAAGAAAAGGCTGTATTACCTGGCAGTGTTTGTTTGTTTTTATCAAAGTTCAGTTCTCAGGACACATTTTCACTATGTGACTTGCCAGGTGGGGAAGATCTTCCTTGGAAACTAGAAAGTCTCTCTATCTATATTTATAAAAGGCTAATATGCTAAGTGTCCAACCATCTGGGCAATGACATCACATAGCAATGTCCGGCTTCCTCTCCCTAGCGACTAGCCTCCTTGCAGTTTCTTCATCCCGGGAATACGACTCGCTTTATAGCCAGGTGGAAACATTTCACACTGTAACCAAATGTATGTGAAGCGTTTTCCTGTGCCTCATCTCATTTGATCCTTACAGAAGTCCTGGAGTAGGTAGATAGGAGATTTGGTAGAATCCTATTTTCTTTTCATTAGCCAGAAAATGGAGATTTAGAAAGTGTAGAAACTTGACCTGACTGAAAAGAACTAAGAAATGGTGTACCTTGAAAATGACATCAGGGTTTCTCACTGCACAAATATAGTCAAACACTGCTGCAATTAAATATTTTACCCTTTGTCCTCCCTGTGTGATCTACAATAATAATGTGCTTTGTATTGATATTTACTGCTGTGTTACTGACAATTACCTAAAAGAGAAGTTGGGGTGCTTCACTGAGCTGGAAAAGGTTTAGCTACATCAGAAAGCAGGTCTAATTAAGCAAGTTTATTCTATATCTATAAAAGGCTAAGTTGACTCATGCATGAGCGATACATATAAAACTCTCACTGGCACCAATTGCACCTGTGTGTTTCCATCTGTCATTGTCAATTGTGAATTTGGCTGACACTTCTGTTATAAAGAAAGAGCGAATAATGATATTAGAATATTTCTTCCAATTAATTCCCTTCCAATGTGCATGAATTTGTGCACGAGGCCACTAGTTTAAGATAAAAGAAATGGGGAGGGCATGACATCAGAGTATCATGAGTGACTGAATTCACAGTTCAGGCTCCCTGGGTGTACCTAGAACAGTGGTCACCAACCAGTGATCTGTGGACCACTGGTGGTCCTTGAGGTCCAAAAGGTTGGTGACCGCTGACCTAGAAGGAACAAAGTAGTCTTCTTCCATGGAACAGGTGCTCATTTACAAGGACATTTTCTTATTTTGACTTATAAGAGACTAACTCTCTATAGTACCAGATTTGCTAGTACCACTGCTGAGAGCACAGCTGAAGATTCTTGCTCATGCATTATGCAAGGCAATTTTGTCAGACAAAAAAGAGTGATCCATACTTCAGCTTCATTCAAACCAAAATAAGAGTGCCTGTGAAAATTTCACCATGGTACAGGTACATAAATCTAAATTTAAATATATTTTAAATATATGCTTTTATATGTAAATGGATATATATTTACTTTTATTTGTACTTTGTCATTTCAAATTCTGCATTTTATGCTTGCTATAAAGTATAAAAGCAAGTAGGGGCAAGAATACTCAACTTAAAAAGAAAATATTGCCATTGAGGTATACACATTTCATTTTGGTGCCTTAAAAAAGATAGAACTTACAATTGTGTAAGCATAATAATTAGAAGATGAGTTTACTCTTGTTTATTTATTCTTAAAACACGTTTTAATTGGTTTTTTTAGAGAGAGAGGAAAGGAGAGGAATAGAGAGATAGAAGCATCGATGAGAGAGAAACATCGACTGGCTGCCTACTATACCCCCTGCTAGAGATCAAGCCTAAAAACCAGGCATGTACCCTGACCTGAAATCAACCTGGTAACCTCTTGTTTCATGGGTTGATGTTCAAATGCCGAGCCACGCCGGCCAGGATGGACGATGAGTTTAAATGAAATCAGACTTAATATCTGTAAAATGAGTGATCTGATCTAGATTCATGGCTTTAAAACATTTTGTTTTTCAAACATAATTGAACACATAAGTTTATCTATTAACAGAGTAAAAAAGAGTATCTGTGACTGCCAAGTTCTCTATATAGTTTTATTCAGCCACTTGTTATCCAGGGCAATTTTGCCTACCAAGTTGTTCTCTCCCAATCAACCTTCTTTTTTAAAAAAAATATATATATTTTATTGATTTTTTTACAGAGACGAAGGGAGAGGGATAGAGAGCTAGAAACATTGATGAGAGAGAAACATCAATCAGCTGCCTCCTGCACACTCCCCACTGGGGATGTGCCTGCAACCAAGGTACATGCCCTTGGTTGGACTCGAACCCAGGACCCTCCAGTCTGCAGGCTGACGCTCTATCCACTGAGCCAAACCGGTCAGGGCCCAATCAACCTTCTTTACAGCATCCCCTGAGGCTTGTCCTGTGGACCTGGGAATGGTTTGGAAGCCCTTGACTTAGATGGCCGTGGGCTCTCCAGTGTGGCAGTCTGTCATACAAGTCAGAGCCACTCCCTGTCCTGCAAGCGCCAAGCTGGACTCCTGCTGCTTCCATGCCTATTGTACCTAATGAGTTGGTGCTTGGTGTAGTATATGAACTCACTCTCTACATGTCTGTGTAAGTAACCCAATCACGCGGGCTGAGAAGTCCTCATTTGCCATGTCGTCTTCACTGAGTTCAAGAAACAACATTCTCTACACTCCTGATCCAGAAGTTCTCAACCTTGGTGAACCCCAAGGATCACCGAAGGAAGCACTCAGTGGTCTTCAGTAGGGCCTACACATAGGTCCACAACCTGGGAAACCCCTTCATCCTGGGCACATTGGATTGGTGGGTCACCCTTCTAACAACAGAACTTTGAGAATCTCCCTACATGATTTCAAAGTCAAGTCAAGCTTGGGAAGCATTCATATCTGTTTACTCTGCTTTGGTTCTATAACTGCAGAACCTCAGCCAGACCATGCACTCAGGGATGGCAGGGTCTGCGTGCATTTTACTCACTCCTTTATCTCCAATGCCTGAGTACATACTAGGTGTTCAGTAAATATAGACTAAATGAGCAGTATTCCCTGCCATCCATTGACCTAAGGTAAAGATGGCTTAAAGTAAAAGCAACAAATTTATGTCCAAGTCCAATAAACACTGACAATAAACACTGGCTCTCCCTGTTAATATATTTTAGAAATCCTCCTTCAATATGAAAACAAATGGATGACCATGTGCCTAGGGGTTATAAGAAATCACAGCAAAGTTGGTAGAAAATGAGACAGTGGTTTCAGTTAATTGTTTGTGACATAGACTAAAACATGGAGAGCAACTGTGTTCGTTCCTCGAAATTTTAGAGCTCTTGTGATTCACAAAGCAGCGGGGCGTTCTGAAGCCTCATGGCAACCCATCAGGAAGCTGGAGAGTTACTGTCCTTCATTTCACAAGCTGGGAAAGCCAGGCTCCCAGCGTACATGCTGCCTGTTGAGCAGCTGGGATCTGGATGCCACTCAATTGCCAGATTAAGCAATGAAAAGTACTCAAGTATGTCCTAAATATTGCATGGGATATATTATCCTAAATATGCTGTTCATCTGAAGTGCAAATTGACTGGGCTTCCTATATTTTACCTGATAACCATAGGCTCCAGGCCAATTCTTTTTCTGTGAAAAGAAACTAATAAATTTGAGGCTCACTATGGATGCTTCTAAATTAAATGGGCTAAGGTTGTGGCTCTCCCCTTCCCCCCTTTTTTGCCTCGGTCTGATGCCCTGCTCACCTGCTCCACCATCCCGCCACAGCCAACGCCCATCATATTCTGCACTCTGCTGCCTACTGCCAATGCCCAACCATGTTCCGCATATGCCCCCTGGTGGTCAGCGCACGTCATAGCAACTGGTTGTCCAGTTGTTCTGCTGTTTGGTCTATTTGCATATTAGCCTTTTATTTTATAGGATTAATCAGTGCCCTAGTGATGTACATTCCCATTTCCTCTGATTTTTAGCTATTAAGTCAATGCCACAATAAATCTCCTCATACCTACCACTAAGCACACATTTCTGAGCAGAGCTATGGGAGAAAGGGAATTGCAGAATAAAAGGGAAAAATGCATTCATACTTTAGTTAAATATTGCTAAATTTTTCTTTTTGAAGTTGTACCAGTTAATGCTTCCAGCAGCAAAATATGGGAGTCTTTTTTTTTTTTTTTTTTTTTTTTTTTTTTTT
>PVJC01053161.1:0-10907 GCA_004026665.1 Murina feae | reverse complement strand
AGCGTCATCTTTGCATCTAGAAGAACATAATCCTACAACAGATCTGTGCTCACATCTTTGTCTGGGGGCCTCAGATGCTGACATTGGTTGCCCTGTCAGATTAAATGTAATGGATGGTGAGAAAAGAGTGGCTCCTCAAAGGGAAGCGATATGCTCTTGCTAGATGGAGCTGAGGTAACATGCTGTCCAGAAAAAAAAAAAGTAATGACAATAATAACATTAATACCATACTCCACTAAGGAAATTATAGAGCAACCTGATATGATTTTTAAAAGTCCCCACCTCCTTATGTGTGATTGGCAGCATTATTTAACCAGCTGAGGTGCGTAATACAAAGAGGCCTGGAGTTTGGATATGGAGTAAACTAGGTAGAAATGTAAGTTCTTTTACTGGCTCTGTGGGATTTGGGCAAGAGCAAGAACAAAGAAAAGGAGAATATAAAGACTTTTAGAGAGTGCTTACTCAATGCCAACTCGCATGCTAACTGCTTTACATGGACACTTAATCTTCTGTAAGAACTTGATGGTTTTGATGCTGTTAAACCTCCACATTATACATAGAAAACTAAAGTTTAGACAGAATAAATAACTTCCCCAAATCCTACTGCTAAGAGTTGTGGATCCTGAATTCAACCCAAGTACAAAATTGCATGATCGACCATCATGGCTTAACTTCTGTAAACCTCACTTCATTTGCCTGTAAAATAAAAATAATACCTACTGCATAGATTTATTGTAAACTATAGATTTAGAGTAAACTATACAGAGAGGATTCAATCAGCATCCCACAGCCATTAATAAATTTCTCTCTTTCATCTTCAAATGTATATCTTTACCTATTTTTACCTATTACCAAGATAAATATTAAGTTCTATCACTAAAAAAATGTATTTCATAGTATAGATGATAGTTAAGGTTGAGAGACATGATATTGCTAAGGTAGCAGTAAGTTGAATACACATTTGGCTGCATGTTAAATAATTAAGTGTTAAAACTAATATTTGGCCAAAGTCAAAATATTACCATAATAGATTACATTATTTGATATAATAATATATGTAAAATATTATTGTAAAATTTAAGTAGTTATTACAAATGTATTACTAAAAATTTTAGCCACTGAAATTTAAAACTTTGGAATTTGATGTTGAAATGATCACTCATCAACCCTGTATCAGCTTCCAGATTGCCCATGGCCACTGTGCTATAAATTTTTGATAATAACTTGAAAGAGGAGAAATTCTTTTTGAGTTGCTCATTTTTTCTCTAAAACTTTATTTTCTTCATACTCTTTATATCCTTAATGGCTTAATTTAAAATAATTATGTTAGTCAATACAGGCAGGGTTGTGCTGCAGTAACAAGTACTGTGTTTTCTGTAAATTTTCTGCATGCAGGGATTTTTGCTCACCAGTTTCTCAAGTGCAACTCTAATTTTTTTTATTATATGACACAAAATAGATTCCATCTTCTGTTCATCCTTACTGCCAGCCTCAGGCTAGTTCTCAAAAGAGCTCATCTTCAGGCCCAAACAGTTGTCAAAGTATTTTTCAAATTAAGATCATTATCTCTCTTAGAGAACTTTTTCCTTAATTGTTAAGGTAATATATGTTTGTTTCTATCTCTTGAAAAATTATAACAATGAAAATGATCGAGAATAAGAATGGCAGCATTATCTCACATGCGACAGTAAAATCAAGTTTTATTAGGGAGTTGATAGAAAATTAAGTAAATTCAAAATTGCCCCTGAAAATCCATCCAAATGCCCACCTGAACCCAACATTTAATTTGTAATTTAGTAAGCACAGCACAGCCAGAGCTTCCTCTGAAACTGAAAAACACCAACCACTCTTTTTGATTGAGCCCCTTGGAACAGTGGGCTTGTATTTAAGGAGTCGTGCGTGCAGAATACATACCTTTAGTCACTAAAATTGTACTCGATGCAGCAAGAAACTCACACCATAAGAGGTGTGAAGAAGTTAGAACTCTTTGTGGTAAATTACATTCAATGTGACTTAGAATAAACATGAGAGAGACAAGATCATATTGGCATTTTAAGAAGATTATTGCTGTTTCAAGGTGAAAAGCACAAGAGACGAACGTGACGACTATTGTGGGACTCAAAATTGAAAAATAATGGTAACGTGCCCTAGCCCGTGTGGCTCAATGGATACAACGTCAGCCTGCATCCCAAAGGGTCCCGGGTTCAATTCCTGTCAAGGGCATGTATCTTGGTTGCAGGCTCCTCCCTGGCCTGGGCTCTGGTTGGGACTTGTACAGGAGGCAACCAATCAATGTGTTTCCCTCACATTAATGCTTCTCTCTGTCTTTTCCTCTCTCTTCCCCTCTCGCTAAAAATCAATGGAAAAATAACCTCACGTGAGGGTTTAATAATAATAAATAAATAAATAAATAAATAAATAAATAAATAAATAAAGGTGATGTAATCTCAGTAGCAGTGGGGGAGGAAAGAAAGAACCAACGCAAGTGTTATTAGGGAGATGGGTATAATATAATTGATATTTGATTGGATGTGGAGGATGAAGGAAAGAGTAAAGAATAAAGACTAGGTATTGATGATTTACTAGTATGTATGCTACCATCAACAGCATAGACATTATTACTTTTTATCATGGGGGTTACTGCCTTTCCATTAAGGCAGCATAAGATGATTGTTCTTTCAATATCATAGTAATCTTTCAACCAACTAAATTCCCAAGTATTTTTTATATAAACTTCTGCCAAGCTAATACTTCCAATCCTGTGATTTGTCCACAGTTTTTTAACCCACTGTTTCAACTTGTGGCAATTCTCAATTTTGATGCTTTTATTTGATTATGTATAAACTATAATTAAATATGAAAAATAATTAAACCTATGAATAAATTACAAAATCTGCAGTCGTTTCCTTTTTTATATGTATGAGATAACTCCATCTGCCATGAGGAAGAGGGAATGGAAATTCCTGTTACTCTACAAGATAGAAACATAAAAGCATAAGAATATACACAGGGCAGGGAGCTTCTCCTTTTGCTATTCTCCCAGCTCTCACTGGACTAAGCTAAGCTGTCCCCGGTCTAATTTGGTTACCAGGTATCCACAGTAGCTATCTATTGATACATATTACTTTTGAGACTGAAACATTCTATACTCTTGCTAAGTATAGGTTTTGCTACTTAAGTTATGCTTACCAATCAAGCTTTCTTTTTTCTGTCCTAATGGAGAAGATTTACTATTTTTTACCTTGAGAGAGAGATTTTGTGGCCTGTGGTATGGAGGTCACTTAGTGGACCGTAAATAAAGATCTTAGCAATAGAATTCACTAAAGTTTGCTCAATCAAATTAATGTTTCCTTTATGAAATAATTGACTTTAGGGGGTCAAGAAAAAAAATATATATATATATATATAAAATTCTCAACCAGGATATTTTGAGAAAATATTTTATTGAATTCAGAAATCAGGTACATCCTGGGATAATATTATATCTGTTTTTATTGAATTGGTGAAATTGACATTTCATTAACAGGAAGCAATAGTACCTGATAGGAAATCTAATTACTGACAGTGATAGGAGAGGCTAACATTCAATTAGTGTCTTCCAAGGATGCTTAGGGTTTGGCCATATTGATTACTTAAGTTTGGAAGGTCCAGAACTGAAGGTAAAATGAAAGTCTATTTTATGTAGAGGAGGTAAGTTGTTTTCTATAGAAAGAGTTTCTTTCCTGGAATATCTCCTTTTAATTTTGTTGTTGATGACTGAGATTTCATCATTAATAAACAATTGACCCTTACTATAATCTATACTAATAAAAGGATAATATGCTAATTAGACTGGGTCAACCGGATATCTTCTGGATGTCCGACTTCTTTCTGAGCAAAGCCACGGTGGTGGGGGCCAAGGCAGAAGCGGTTAGGGGCAATCAGGCCAGCAGGGTAGCAAGCAGTTAGGGGAAATCAGGCTGGCAGGGGAGCAAGCGGTTATGGGCATGATCAGGCTGGCGCGGGGGAGCAAGCAGTTAGGGGGTGATCAGGTTGGCAGGCAGAGGTGGTGAGGGGTGATGAGGCAGGCAGGCAGACTAGTGGTTAGGAGCCAGTGGTCCCAGATTCTGAGGGGGATGTCCAACTGACAGTTTGGGCCTGATCCCTCAGGGCCTAAACCAGCAGCCAGACATCCCTCAAGGGGTCCCAGTTTGGAGAGGGTGCAGGCTGGGCTAAGGGACACCCCCTGTCCCCATGCACTAATTTCATGCACCAGGACTCTAGTGATTTCATAATACGTCTTACCAGCATTAGCAATGTAGTGTGCATTCGTTTTGGTGAGGAGGTTATGCTTGAGAGAATATGTAGGTACCAATGGAACAATGAAACAGGGATGGTCAAAATGAAGCAAAAGGGAACTTCTGGGAGGTGATGAGGCTCAAGAGTAGGGATCTGACTGAAGGAGCTGTTCTATGAGGTCGTTGCTTGGGTTGAGATCAGCTAATCCTTGAATCACAGTAAATCAGGATGCATGTGCTCATAGGTTGGTGTGTATATTTTTATGGCTATTATTTTTAGTTGCTGAAGCTGGCAAAAGGTGAGAATTGAAAGGATGAACTTCACATATCTATTTGGTTGATAATATGTCATGCCAGTAAAGTATAAACATAATCTATTAATGCGTGTAATAATGCATGGTTTGTATGGCATATTCCATTGTAGATACAAATATTGTTCAAATTCTTTCTGCAAGGTGGGGACAAACCAGATGAAAATTACCTCTTCGGATGGTATATGGGTCCAAGGTTTCTGGGTGTGGATAGAAACAAAAGGTGTTAGTTTATGGAGCATTTGCCAAAATAGAGAGATGGAGCCATCAACAATAAGAGAACCGCCAAGGTCAGAACTAGGAGTGAGAGGACTGTGTGTCAAACCAAGGTCTCATCTCACTCAGGAGTCAGCTGCAAAAGATGACTTGGGTCTGGATGCCTCTGCATAGCTGACTGGCATGTGCTCCTGGGACAGGCACGCTTGCTAGAAGAGGACATCATGAGGAATGTCCACTAGTGTGAACAGTGCTTTTGCATGCTAGTATCCCGGAGACTCACTTGTTGGTGTGTTAAATAATAAACTTAATGTGAATGTCTCCAAGAGAAAACAGAAATTCACAAGGTCATTTAAACAGTCAGCTTAAAATGTAGCTATACTTTAAATAGTGACTTACCCTGTGCTCTATTCTGAATTGGTGTTTGGGGACATAAAAGCATCCCAAACAATAGCCACTGAATGCAATTTGGTGGTAGAGAAAGAAGAGTTATTTCTACAGATTGGGATTTGAGCCAATATTTTTCTTAGGTATGAACATAATATGCAACCAGAATACATTCCCAACCCATTCCAAAGTCCAATGGGTACAATATATTTGTGAGCTGTTCAAGTCAATAAAGTAAATGTGATGCCTAATATGCATGTCTCTGAGATAGGGGTAAAACCTGGCTACTAATAGTGTGAATGGAGAAAGAAGGCTGAGACCACAGGTGAGGTATGGATGTCCTATAGCAGCATTTCAGAAGATAATGTTATATTTCAGCAAAGCATTTTAGGTTTCAGCAGTAATCAAAATGTAAAAAATATGAAGACACCTTTGACGTCTCTGCACAAGGAGGCTTCTGTCAGGCATGTCAGAAAGCTGGAGTGGTGCAGACAGTAGATAAAAGACAAGCGCTCTTAGGCTGCATCTGTTTCTTTGCTCCTCCGTGTGTGGAGATCACTGGCAGACGACATCCTCCATGTGCTCACTTCCTCATGGTTCTGTATCGCACTTGCTTGAGCTTTCCTCTTACTAAATAGCTGCAGGTCATTTATTCAATAAACATCTATCTCGCATCTTCTACATACCACAGACTGTGATGGTCTGGGCATCTACTCTAATAAAAGAGTAATATTGAAATTAACTGTCTCCCTGGGATGCCTAAGCCATCCCCACCAGTCAAGCCACACCCACCAGCCAATCAGAGTGACTGTATGCAAATTAACTCAGCCAAGACGGAGGCCGGCAGCCACAGAGGCAGGGTAGGCAGGGCAGGCAGGGCGGGCTTGGCCAGCCGGCAAACTACCAACAGCCCAGGCTGGCCAGGCACGCCAGCAGGTGGACATCCCCCGAGGGGTCCCAGACTGTGAGAGGGCACAGGTCGGGCTGCGGGACCCCCCCTCACCCTCTGAGTGCACAAATTATTGTGCGCTGGGCCCCTATTCAAGATATAAAGAAGAAATAGACCTTGTTCTCCAGGAGCTCACAGGCTAGAAGGCTAGTTCATAGCACAGTCCTTAGAAGGGCTACTGTTTGATGTTGCCTATTTCAGATAAAAATAGAAAATATGTGATTCCCTCTCTTTCTCTTTCTCTCCTGCCTCCCTGTGATGCCAAACTTCCAAACAGCAATAGTTACATGTTTCCAAGCTTCTATCAAAGACTGTTTCTATTTCTGTTCTGGCCACGGCAGCCACTGTACTCCATGCTTCCTTGTATTCTCCCTTTTTCCTCTTAATCACTAGATCCTAAAGATAAAATTGTATTTACTGAAGCAATTAGATACCATTTTCAAAGTTGCTTTTTTCTTCCTACCCTTTTGAGCACTTTTAATATAATACACATTTTATTTTTTAAAAAGCTGAGTTTATAAATGTTTTCTTTATCATCCCTATTCACCAATAATATAGATGAGTACCTGATTTTCTGAAAAAGATGTGTGAGAGTATGTACTTTATGTGTTTCCAGCAAAAGAGCCACCATTCCCTAAAACATTACATTTAGAAGAGCTTTATAATTTTTACTGTGCCTGTCTCATATAAATGAAGGTCGCATTGACAGAAAGAAGGTCGCATTGACAGAAGGTGGCATTAATGTTTTGGGGATTTGGTGACTTTCCGAAAGCCAGTGTGTCAAAACTGAACAAGAGAGCATGCACCATAAATCATCCAGCTTTCCAGCTACTTCTCTAAAGTGGTAGGCACCTGTTCACTCAGTCTTGGGTCTATTATTTGTTGTTGGCAAAACATCACCGCCTCTGTGATGCAATTTCTACTGATACTCTCTCTGTGGCCTGTTTCCTTTTGTTGTGTTGAAATCTGCTTAAGGAAAGCGTTCTTTGGCTTTCTTCTCTATCTCAGGAAAAACAACTTTCAGAAATCCAGTAGAGAATTCATTTTTTTAAAAGCAGGGGAGCCTACTATTTTCCTTCTCTGAGAACCTATACTGTTGTGAATTCTTCCTCTACTGTTTGGTTGTAGTGACCTATGACAAGCTTCCATTGCTTGGACACCCTGTCCTCAGTGCAGACTGATATCTATATAACCGCTTTAAACCTGGATCCCTTGAGCATTCTATCAAGAAGATGTACTTCATCTCCAATGCATCGCTATCATTGAGCTTAATATTAGTATGAATATATGAAAGCTTCAGTTAAGTCAATGGAAACAAAGCCTTCTGAGTAATTCTTGTAAAGCAGGCATTTATAATCTGATACCCTTTCAGTCTTCTCTGCTAATGCATTAATTTCCTCTTTTGAAGGTGTGACCTTTCCTCTACTCAGTAATCTAGAGGTGATGGAACAGTATTTTAACATCATTTCTTTTTATATTTTATCCTCAAAAATGTGTCTTACATAAGGTGACCAGATTTTAACATTGGTAAAGCAGGACACCATTGACCGGGGCGGGAGGGGGGTGTCTTTTTTTTTATTACTTAAAATATTACAAAGAAAGGCCCTGACCGGTTTGGCTCAGTGGATAGAGCGTCAGCCTATGGAGTCAAGGGTCCCAGGTTCGATTCCGGTCAAGGGCATGTACCTGGGTTGCGGGCACATCCCCAGTGGGGAGTGTGTAGGAGGCAGCTGATCAATGTTTCTCTCTCATTGATGTTTCTAACTCTCTATTCCTCTCCCTTCCTCTCTGTAAAAAAATCAATTAAATATATTTTTTTAAAAATAAATAAAATAATATTACAAAGAGTAGTACATACGTCTCTTTCTAAAAATTGGGACTTTTTTTAAAATGTCGTGGTACGCGGGACAAATTGTTAAAAATCGGGACTGTCCCGCCAAAAGCGGGATGTCCAGTCACCTTAGCCTTACGTGTTCATTTTAGATGGAGGAGAAATTGGTGAAATATTAACCATTCTATTCTTTTATACACTCACTAGAGGCCTGGTGCATGAAATTAGTCCCTCAGCCCAGCCTGCACCCTCTCCAATCTGGGACCCCTCGGGGGATGTCCAACTGCTGGTTTAGGCCCAATCTAGTTGGACATCCCTCTCACAATCTGGGACTGCTGGCTCCCAACCGCTCTCCTGCCTGCCTGCCTGCCTGATTGCCCCAACCACTTCTGCCTGTCAGCCTGATCACCCCTAACCACTCTCCTGCCAACCTGATCAATGCCTAAACTGCTCCTCTGCTGGACCAATTGCCCCCAACTGCCTTCCCCTGTCAGCCCAGTCACCCCCAACTGCCCTCCCCTGCCTGCGCAATCACCTCCAATTGCCCTTCCCTGTCCTCCCCTGCTGGCCCAATCTCGCCCCCAAACTGCCCTCCTCTGCCTGTCAATTCGGTTCTGATTCTATGCCAGTTAGCATCAAAAGCTCCGCCTCCTAAGCAGCCATTGGCTCCTCACAGTTGACACATATTTGGTTCTGATTGGTCAGTTTCTATGCAGTCAGCATCAAAAGCTCCATCTCCTAGGCAGCCATTGGCTCCTCACAGTTGACCAGATTTGGTTCTGATTGGTCATTTTCTATGCCAGTCAGCATCTCTGGGCCTATCAACGGGGATTGGTCAGCAAGGTGGGGCTGATCAGCAGCCCCAGTGGAGGCCTGGAGAGAAATGAAGGTTCAGCTGCTGACCAGGCCAGAAGCTAAAGAGAGAGAGGCAAGTGCTTATCAACAGCTGCCACGGAGGCTATGGATCAGACCCTGCTTCTCTCTTTAGGCCTCTCTCTGGGCCTGATTAGCAGCTCCCTCAGCAGTCAGTGCTGGGTCACTGTGCCTGCAGCCATACCAATCAGTGCTGGTTTGCCACGGCAACCCAGCTGACTGCAGAACTGATTTTTGGTTGGTCAGGCCTCCTGGTCTTGCAAATATGATGGTCCCAGGGTTTTTATATATTAGGACTAGAGGCCCAGTGCATGAAATTCGTGCACTGGGGGGTTGGGAGTCCCTCAGTCCAGCCTGCCCCCTCTCACAGTCTGGGAATACTCAGGGGATGTCCTACTGATGGCTTGCGCCTGCTCCCCATGGGGATTGGCCCTAATCTGAAGTCTGGCCAAGGAGACTTAGAACAGGCGCCCTGTGTGTGTGTGTGTGTGTGTGTGTGTGTGTCTGCTGAGGGCCTGCCTCCAGCCAAGCTGAGGAGGCTTGGAGCAGGCGCCCTGTGTGTGTGAGAGAGAGAGAGTGTATGTGTATGTGTATGTGTATGTGTATGTGTATGTGTATGTGTATGTGTATGTGTGTGTGTGTGTGTGTATGTGAGTGTATGTGTGTGAGTGTGTGTGTGAGTGTGTGTGAGTGTGTGTGTCTGTGCTGAGGGCCTGCCCCCAGCCATGCTAAGGAGGCCTGGAGCAGGCACCCTGTGTGTTGTTCTCTCAGGCTCTGGGCCACACACGGCATACCTCCTGAGCTGGTCATTACTGTTATGGAGTCCTGACCTCATTTGCATATTACTGCTTTTTATATATATACTAGGGGCCCGGTGCACAAAAATTTGTGCACTCAAGGGGTGGGGGTCCCTCAGCCCAGCCTGTGCCCTCTTGCAGTCTGGGACACCTCGGGGGGGATGTCCACCTGCTGGCATGCCTGACCAGCCTGGGTGAGGGGCTGAGAGCCATTTTCAGGCTGCCCACAGCCCCTTCAGGGTTCGTGCACTGGGGGGTGGGAAGGCTGGTGAGTGCAGGCCTGGACGTTTCCCACTGGAGGGCCCACGATTGCACACGCCTGGTGGGCCCCCACCACTGAGGGGACACACCTGGCACAGAGTTGGGTGGCAAGCCAGGGGCGGATGCTGGTGCAGAATCCCTCGGTGGGGCCCTGCTGCTGAGCAAACACACCTGGAGTGGAGCTGGGCAGTGAACTGGCTTCGGATTCTCCGCACTGTGCAGCAGACGCTCCCGCACGCCCTGTGGAGGCCCCTGGGGGGCAGATGAAGGTAGCGGACCCTGGACGGGTATTCCTGGACACCCTTCGGAGGCCCCCAGGGCAGAGCCAGGCAGTGGACCCAGGACGGCTGCTCCTGCACACCCTGCAGAGGTCCCGTGCTCCTGCATGCCCCGGGGAGGCGCCTAGGGGGTGGAGCCAGGCAGTGGACCGGGGACAGGCGCTCCTGGACGCCCCGAGGAGGCCCCAGGCCAGACCCCCCCTCCCACTGAGCTGACACACCTGGCACAGCTATGTCGGCCGGCCGCGGAGGCTCCCAGTGCAGAGCCACCCTGCCAGCCTCCATCTTGGCTGGGTTAATTTGCATACAGCCGCTCTGATTGGCTGGTGGGTGTGGCCGTGAGCAGAGGCTCAGCCAGCCTAGGCAGGCAGTTGCAACAGAAGCCTTTGGTTTGCTCTAGCTCCATGGCTGTTGGCTGGGTTAATTTGCATACAGCTGCTCTGATTGGCTGGTGGTAACGGTCAATTTGCATGTTTCTCTTTTATTATATTAGGCTAGGGGCCCGGTGCACAAAAATTTGTGCACTCAGGGGGTGGGGGTCCCTCAGCCCGGCCTGTGCCCTCTTGCAGTCTGGGACACCTCGGGGGGGATGTCCACCTGCTGGCATGCCTGGCCAGCCTGGGTGAGGGGCTGAGAGCCATTTTCAGGCTGCCCACAGCCCCTTCAGGGTTCGTGCACTGGGGGGTGGGAAGGCTGGTGAGTGCAGGCCTGGACGTTTCCCACCGGA
>PVJC01053160.1:0-10912 GCA_004026665.1 Murina feae | reverse complement strand
TAAATGTGGTTCTAGATTTATATGTATTGAGTTTTCTTATCTCCATTATGATTTTGATGCACTTTCTCTCTCTTTCTCAGGACCACCGCACAATCTCAAGTATAGCGAAGTCAGGAAAACCTCCCTAGTTCTGCAGTGGAAGCCTCCGATCCACTCTGGACGGACTCCAGTCACTGGCTACTTTGTGGATGTGAAGGAGGCCAATGCCAAAGACGACCAATGGCGAGGACTCAATGAGGCCGCTCTTACAAACAAATACCTGAAGGTAAAAGGATGTTCATAGTTTGAGAAACCTGTTTTAAAAGATGAAAGGCTCTTCTAATGATATTAACTTAAAAGTTAGCAAGGTAAGACAATACTTCTGCTTTGGTCTATGTCAGACATTGGGCTCCTGGTAAGATTTCATTTGGCAGTGGTTGGGGTTTGGCAAGGTTTCTGATACTTAAAACAATTTGGGTAGATTTTACCTGGATTCCTTAGCCTCGCTTTGGAAAACATTCACAAGTCCTTTTCTCTCTAGTCTTGCCCTTCTTGCCTCCACTTACCCACCTCACATTTTGTTACAGTCTTAAGACATTTTTACTTATCATTCCTCAAAGCTGACTTTCTTATTCCTTCCTGTAATTTTTTTTTGAAGGGTGTTTTTTTTTTTTTATTTGAGGGTCTATTTTTATAGGTCTCATGCCAGTCAGCCTTTAACTGCTGATTCCTTTGAGTTTTGCCCTGTCTCACTTAACCTGTTCCCTCACGCTTGTGCTCATGTGAGCTCTCAGAGGCAAGTAGAATGGGTTCACTCAACTCTTGACCTTATCCCCACCCTTCTTTATGTCATTGCCTTCCAGATTCCTCTAGAGTTTTCTAATTAAACCAGTTTCCAACTCTGTCTACCAAAGACTGTTCTGCTAAAACCACCGAATCTCTCACCTGTACCAAGTGGAATAGAACATGCCACAGCATTGGGCAAAAGAATGTTTTCCCTTATTGTCAGCGATATCCAGAGACCCTGACTCCACTGTAGGGCCTCAGAAACTAGGGGTTGTCTGATTCTAGTTCTTGTTACTTAGAATGAAGCGTAGCTTCACTGCAGTCATACAAAAAGCTAAACACTGCATTTAGTGTGCAACCCCATCTGTTGACAAAATAGGCACTGTCTAGAGGGTGGGCCTTACAAGACATTCAAAGTATACCTGGTCTAAAAGATCACTCCTGTAGACCTGCTGCTATGGACTAAAGTTCATACCATCTGTCAGCTGATCTCTGCAGTGAAGGCATTTATAGCTCCCATAAAAAAGGTATATATGTGCTCCAGGAGAAATGACCCTTAAGCCATTACACCCAATATACCATTGACTCAATTTGGCATTTACCAATTTAGCAAAAGGTCAAGGATCGTCCGGAGCCAACGATGCTATTTAATTGTCCAGGTGAGTCAGGAGGCCTCTAGATGCAAAGAAACCCCCAGAGGCCAATGTAAAATAAAGGCCAGGTGCATCCTGGGTAATAGTGGTGTTTATGGCCAGGATGATTCCTAAATCAGTCCACCAAGAGCCTGAAGTTGGACTAGACTGGGGTGAAGCAAGGCCAGAGGTTATTATTCCTTTAAGAGTGGGAGGGTGTTACTGTCACTCCAGTGACTAGACACTAGGATGTGTATTCACCTCCTGTGTCATGATGCAAAAATCTGACTCATAGCCACATGTTACCTTAGTGGCAGGTGCAGATGTGGCACACACCTGGCAAACTGCTCTATTTTTATCACAACAAGGAACTGTTTCTGTTCCTTTCTGTAAATCCACACTTACCTGGAATTATTTCTAAACATAGAATTTACATACATCAAACTCTGTAAATTTAGCCTGTCCCTAAATCTAGTTCATTTACAGATGGAAATTCACTTCAAAACTCTATTAGCTACAGTGAAAGCTATCACTACATTGTGACATTCCATTATCATAAACAAAATACAATTAAATTATTAGATTAAAATCCTAATGATTTAATACATAGCTCATTTAAATGAATAGTCACAAACACTTTGCTTAGTTAAATAAATACATTCTAGTTTTGTTTGATTTAAATCATATTTGGATAGTGGCCTCTATGACAACATTATAGGGAAAAATTACACCCTCTGTGTGTAATAAATTTCTCCTTCAAATAAAATATAGCTTTTAAACATCACATATTTTAAAAATATATTTTATTGATTTTTTACAGAGAGGAAGGGAGAAGGATAGAGAGTTAGAAACATTGATGAGAGAGAAACATCAATCAGCTGCCTCCTGCACACCCCTATTGGGGATGTGCCTGCAACCAAGGTACATGCCCTTGACCAGAATCGAACCTGGGACCCTTCAGTCCGCAGGCTGATGCTCAATATACTGAGCCAAGCCGGTTTGGGCAACATCACATATTTTAAAAAGAAAAAGATAATATTTGGTGAAATAGTAACACTTTTTATAATAGTAATGAGATTGTCCTGAACCTAATGAAAAGTCACAAAAAGTTATGAAGTGGAACTGTCATATAAAAACATATTAAAATTTTTTTATAACCCTTATACTCATAACTCTAGGTCAGTGACACACATGTAATCACTTCTTAGCAAATATCTTCTTGAACAATGAAAATGTGGGGGTTTAAAATTTGAAACCAGAGTGAAAGTAGAGGAAACATACCTCAACATAATAAAGGCCATATATAACAGATCCATAGTCAATATTATGTTCAATGGGCAAAAATTAAAAGTGTTTCCCTTAAGATTAAAAACAAGACATCAGGGATGTCTGATTTTACCGCTTTTATTCAACATAGTACTGGAAGTATTAGCCACATACTTCTTCTTCAGTCAATCAGACAAGAAGAAGAAATAAAAGGCATCCAAATTGAAAAGGAAGAAGTAAAACTGTCATTATTTGCAGGTGATATGAAACTGTATATAGGAAACTCTAAAGGCTCCACCAAAAGACAACAGGAATTGATAAATGAATTCAGTAAAGTAGCAGGATACAAAATTAATATCCAGAAGTAAGTCACATATTTATACAGCAATAATGAACTATTATTAAGAAACTAATAAAATAATCCCATATATAATTGCATCAAAAATATACCCAGGAATAAATTTAACCAAGAATGTATAAGACCTGTACTTGGAAAATTATAAGATCCTGAAGAAATAAATTGAAGAAGATATAAATAAGTGAAGTCAAGTACAGTGTTCACAAATAAGAATAATTGAGATTATTTAAATGTCCATACTACCCAAAGAAAGCCATCTATAGATTCAACACAATTCCTATCAAGATACCAATAACATATTGCACAATAGTAGAACAAATATTCCCAAATGTATATGGAACCATGAAAACACCCCAAATAACTTCAGCAATATGGAGAAAGAAAAACAAAGTTGAAGGTATCACGTTACCTGCTATCAAACTATACTATAAGGCCATGGTAATCAAAACAGTCTGGGATTGGCACAAAAAGAGGCACACAGATCAGTGGAACAGAATAGAGAGTCCAGAAATAAACCCATATGTTTCTGGTCAATTAATACTTGACAAAGGGGGCAAGAACATACAATGGAGTAAAGACAGTCAATAAATGGTGCTGGGAAAATTGGACAGGTACATGCAAAAAAAAAAAAAAAAGAGAGAGAGAGAGAGAGAGAGAGAACGAAAGAAACTACAGAATCTTCTTACACCATACAAGAAAAAACTCAAAATGGACTAAAGACTTAAATGTAAGACTTGGAACTATAAAAATCTTAGAAGAAAACATAGACAGGAAAATCTCAGACATTTATACTTTTCCTGATATATTTCCTTGGGCAAGGGAAACAAAAGAAAAAATAAATAAATGGGACTAAATCAAATTAAAAAGTTTTGCACAGAAAAGGAAACCAGCAACAAAATGAAAAGACAACCCACTGAATGAGAGAACACATTCATCAGTGATACATCTTATAAAGGATTAATATCCAAAATTTATAAGGAACTTATACAACACTAAGAAAACAAACAATCCAATTAAAAAATGGGCAAAGAATCTCCAAAGAGGACATACAGATGGCCAATAGACACATGAAAAGATACTCAATGTCACCAATCATCAGAGAAATGCAAATTAAAACCACAAGGAGATATCACCTCACACCAGTAAGAATGGCTATCATCAATAAATCAACAAATAGGAAGTGTTGGCGCGGATGTGGATAAAAGGGAACCCTTGTGAACTGTTGGTTGGAATGCAGATTGGTGTTGCCACTGTGGAAAACAGTATGGAGTTTCCTCAAACAATTAAAAATGGAACTGCCTTATGACCCAGCAATTTTACTTCTGCGAATGTATCTGAAGAAATTCAAAACACTAACTCAAAAGAATATATGCACCCCTATGTTCATTGCAGTGTGATTTACAATAGCCGTGTATTGGAAGAAGCCCAAGTGCCCATCAGTAGATAATTGGATAATAAAGCAGTGGTACATTTAGACAGTGGAATACTACTGTAAAAAAAAAAAGAAAGATATATATTTTGCAACAGCATGGATTGACCTGGAGAGTGTTATGCTAAGTGAAATAAGATGGTTAGAGAACGACAAATACCATATGATTTCACTTATATGTGTAATATAATGAACAAAATAAGCAAACAAAAAAATAGAAACAGTCTCATAGATACAGAAAACAGACTGTCAGCCATCAGAGGGTAGAAGGGTTGGGGAGCTGGGTGAAAAAGGTGAAAGGATTAAGCAAAAAAAAAAAAAAAAAAAAAAAAAAAAAAAAAAAAAAAAAAAAAAAAAAAAAAAAAAAAAAAAAAGACAAAACCCAAAACACTCATAAACATAGACAAAAATATGGTGATTACCATAGGGAAAGGGGTATGGAGGAGGTAGAAGAAGGCAAAGAGGGAATAAATGGTGATGGAAAGAGACTTAACTTTGGATGGAGAACCACAATACAATGTATAGATGATGTATTGTAGAAATGTATACTTGAAACCTATATAATTTATTAACCAATCATAAATTCAATACAATTTTTTTCAAAAGAAAGAAAAAACTTTGCACATAATTGGCCCATGCAGTTCAAATCTATGTTGTTCAAGAGTCAACTATAAATTGTTATTGCAGAGTAAGAGCACTTATGTTTAAGTGCCCATTGTTTTTATACCTATCTCTTCCAGGTGCAAGGCCTGAAGGAGGGTGTCAGCTATGTGTTCCGCGTCCGAGCCATAAATCAGGCAGGTGTCGGCAAGCCATCTGACCTTGCTGGGCCTGTTGTGGCAGAAACTCGACCAGGTGGGCTTTTGCTCTTCCATGTGTAAGACACCAAAGTAACATTCAACCTAACTTTCTGTGCTTTCCCTAGTTTTCAAAATCATCAATATGTGGGTATTTGAATAGTTGATAAGTATGACCTTAGGCATGACAGTCATTTACCACATCACAGGAGCCTCCGTACAGGGGTGAGCCAGGTTTGAGATGGTCCAGGGCTATTATAGTTCATACCTAAAAACAGGGATGTTCTTGATCAAATTATGAGTCCTGGACTGACTGAAGCACACATTCCTGGGACATTATTCCTATTATACCATGGTCATAAAGTCCACAAGAGTATTTTTCCAGTCATAGGGAAAGCTAGAACAGCAGTTAGCAATCACAATTCTTAAACAAAAGCAAGATTTTAAAATTAGTTTAAACCAGGGGTCAGCAAACTTTTCCTGTGAAGGACCAGATAGTAAATATTTTTTACTCTATGGCCACCTGGTTCCTGTAGCAATATTCAAAAGCAGCCATAAACAATGCATAAAATAGTGAGCATGGCTATGTTCCAAAGAAACTTTCTTGTGCACATTATATGCATTATATAATACAGTGTATTCTATGCATTGTGAAATATGAATTTTCAATAATTTAACATGTTCTGTAATATTAATCTTCTTTTGATTTTTTTCAACTGTTTAAAAATGTAAAAATCATGTTTAGCTTGCAGGCCATATAAAAGGCAATGGGCCAGATTTAGCCTACAGACCATAGTTTGCTGACCCCTGGGTTAAACTAACAGCAGGCCTGACCAAATGATCTGTAGATTGAGACAGACCTCACTTCACAGTTTTAAGAGCTGTCGTGATTGGACTAGGCAAGTTCCCTTTGTTATGGGAACAAAGTTTATAGTGTTCAGTATGCAAATAGCCACAAATCAATTCTATCTAATAAAAGAGTAATATGCAAATTAGGCATCACTCCATGACAAAGATGGCTGCCCCCATGGCCACAAGATGGTGGCCCCCATAGCCACAGGATGGAGGCACCCAGTCCGGCTCAGCCCCGCCACTAAAGTGGTCAGGCCTGTTAGCCAGGCAGGTAATGGGGGAGGAGGGGGCCTTAGGAGTGGAACCAGCGATCAGAGGGGGCTGGGGGTGCTCTGCCCAGGCCAGAGGCCTTCTCCAGAGGCCTCAGGCATGGGCAAGGATGGAGCCAGTGATCACAGGGTGCAGGAGCAGAGCCAATGATTGGAGGAGTATGAGGGTGCCCTACCCAAGCATAAGGCCTGGGCCAGAAGCCTCAGGCCTGGACAGGGGCAAGGCCAGAGATCACAGAGACCTGGGCTCTACAGAGCCAGTGATCAGAGTGGCAGGGGTGGAGCCTGTGATCGCAGGGTTCTGGGCACAGGTAGAGCAGGCAAAGCAGGGGTCTGGGGGTCCCCTGCCTAGGCCTGCAGCCTTGGCCAGAGGCTGCCAGTGGGGCAAGGGCAGAGCCGGCGATGGCAGGGGGCAGGATCAGAGTCGGTGATCGCAGAGGCCTGAGCTCTGTGAAGCCGGCAATCGGATGGGTTTGGGGGTCTCTTGCCCAGGCCTGCATCCTTGGCCAGAGGTTACAGGCCTGGGCAGGGGTGGAGCTGAGATTGGAGGATCAGGGGTGGAGCCGGTGAACTACAGAGGAAACACCTTTTCTTACTGCTCATTGGCTAAGCTCCCTGTATGCCACTGGTAATATTCTTAGTAACCTGGGTAATAAGAATCCCTAAAGGTGATCTAGAGTTTTTCCACCACAGTCCTGGAGAAAAAAAATGAAGGTCCACTGCTAGAGGGCTAAGAAATGTCATATCCTGCCCTAGCTGGTTTGGCTGAGTGCATAATGCCTCAGCCTGCTGATTGCAGGGTCTGGGTTTAATTCTGACCAAGGGCATGTACCTAGGTTGCAGGCTCCTCCTTGGCCAAGGCCCAGGTCAGGGCATATGCAGGAGGCAAGTAATCAAAGTGTTCCTCTCACTTTGATGTTTCTCTCTGTTTTTCCCTTCTCTTCCACATTCTCTAAAAATCAATGGAAACGTATACTCAGGTGAGGATAAAAAAGAAAGAAAAAAAAGAAATGTCATATCCTATGAAAGACACATCTTGAAAATGCCTAAAGACAGTTGTGTTTTTATGGTGAAGGGACCTAGAGTCCGTGTTGATGAAAACACCTTGGTGGCTGCGGTGACTGGCAGTGGCTGCAGCAGTGGGGTGATTGGGCTGGTGGCTTCCCCTGATTAACCTGATCGCCTCCCACAAAGGGAGGCCAGACTGTGACTTAGGCCTGCTCCCCAAGGGGATCAGGGAGTGGGCCTAAGCCGTCAGTAGGACACCCCTTGAGGCTCCCAAAATGTGAGAGGGGGCAGGCTGGGCTGAGGAACCCCCTTCCCCCTAGTGCACTGGACCCCTGGTATATAATAATTGTTTGCTTTGTTGTTTAACCTCTATTACTTTTCAGATTCATTAAAGTTGCATAAGAGAAAGCACTAGAAATGAGAGAGGTTAAAAAAAATTAACCAGTTATTTTAAGTTTATATTTATTCTAGTCCAAGCATTTACACTTTAATTTATTCCTATTTTCAGACTGAAATAAAGAGCAGATAAATAATGTAGTATTTATTTTTATAATGAGAAAACAATGTAAACACAGAAAACTCTGCTTTTACTTTCTTTATGGAGAGTACCTCAAATGTACCCTTTGAGGAAATATTTGTCCCTTTCATCCTATTATTCATAACCTGCTCTCAACTGTTCCTATAACTTCTCTCTAGAGCTAGAGGGGACAGAAGTGACTTTCTTATAACAAAGTGTGATAAGTGTGCTGGTGAGAGTACCACACCTCAATAAGTCCTCTTCGCAGAATTTCATGAGAAAAAATGCTAGGAACATATATGCCAGGTAAAAGGTAACACACAAAGACACCAGCACACATAGTCCTATAGAAATCAGATCCTTCATGTACCAACTACGAGGAAATATAAGATGGCAAATGGACATGTAAAAGGACCCAACTACAGAGTCTACCCCTGTAAGTAGAACATTTAGACTACTATAAAAGTAAACACTTTATCTAGTCACTTTAAGCACCAGAATCTAAATCTGATTGGCTGAAGAAAGCTTAAATTGATTATTTTCTCATCAATAGCCTCAGAGTGGTAGGTGACTACACCTGCCATAATGAAGCCTTCACTATGAAAATTTTACGACTAAAAAAGGATCTGCTGGTGAGCTCCTGGGTAGAGTTTTGTCTCATTGATTTGGAATAGGCACCAAACATCATTTTGGTGTGGCCATTCCATCCCCAAAATATAACTACAAACAACAGCTACAGACATCATTACAAAACAGCACCAAATTAATCGCACTTGGTAATCACTGGATCCCAACCTAGAAAAGAATCCTAGGGTGCACCAAATCAAAATGTTTTGCCATGAAGAAGCATCAAGACCCAGGAGACACTTGGACTTGTTCCATATGCAGCAGGCACATTCATTCTTGCAACATGAGTTTTTTGAGATGCTATGTGGGCACCAGAAGTGGAGTAATGTGGCATTTGTCATGCATGCTAGGCTTATGATCTGGTGGAAAAGCCAGAGTTTATAACATGGTGCAGTGAGAACTAGATAGATGTTCATAAAATATTTCTCATAGCTGAAAAGGCCATGAGCTAGATATTAAAGTTTTATAACTCCTTGTAAAAATTTATATGTAGCATAAGGATGTCTGTATTTATTAATTTTGTTAAAAGCTAATATATCACTTTTAACCAGATATTTATTTTATGTTAGATGGATGAGAAGGAGGGAGCATGTTATCAATTTCAATATTTGGGATGTGAAGCCCATATTGTTATTTCAGAAGAATGACTTGTTTTGCAATGCATTATTAAAATTTCTGATAGAAAATAAAGCTTATCCTGTAACAGCAAACCTCGAATACATCTAACAGGACACCTCAAGTGTAATTTGAATTCCACTTAAAAGTTAACCTAATCCACTGGGGTTTGTAGGATCACAGGTCTCCCTTTGATATTAACTAAGATGCCAGTAGAAATAGCTCAGCCACTGCCACAAAGTCTAATAGTAATGAAGACCTAGAAAATGGACTAAGTATGCCATGCTCTACCAAGAAATCTGTTAGCTAAAAAATACCTATAAGAAGAATAAGCTGAAAATTATTTAGTGTATATTTATTGGTACAGGACAGGTGCCTCTATTCTTGATATTTGATATTTGATATTTATCAAACAGTATCTGGGTTGATTGCATCAGGCCTGGGGTGAGATGGAGATGGAAGCAAGGTGAGCCAGATCAGACAGGAGACAAGAAAGAGACCTGCCAAGGTGTGGCAGGTGATCTGGAGGGCAACAAATAACTGGCAGTATAGGCTACAGCTATTCTTAGCAGAGAAACAACACTGAGCAGGAGGCTTCAGGTGATGGGCAAAAGAACCCAGACACAAGGCAGAAACTGGCAATTAGGATGTGGTCACCTAGAGTAAGGCAGGTTAGAAGAACACAGCACCAGATGAAATAATGATCTGAGATTGGGCTGACATTCCACTAACCAATCCCAGTTTCTAAAAACTGGTTAGTCATATAACATGGTAGGGCTGAGAATGTAAATGTGTGCTCAGTGGCCTGATGGTGGTCTTGAAGGATTCTGAAGAGGAAGCCAGGCTTACTATGAAAGATTAGATCAACTGATTTAGAAAACTGCATTTGTATTTACTTAATCACTGGTCTCTTTCATCCATTAAAACAGTACTTCCCAACCTTGGCTGTGTGTTAGAATCATGCAAATACTTTCCAAAAATACTGCCTGCATTTCAGACTCCATTCCCAGGCCATTATATCAGAATCTCCAGTACTGAGCCTAGGCATAAGTTCATTTTTTGTTTGTTTATTTGTTTTTTATCTTTATTGTTCAGATTACAGTTGTTTCTCTTTTGTCCCCCCATAGCTCCCCTCCTCCCAGTTCCCACCCCACCCTCTGTCCTTACCCCTCACCCCCACTGTCCTCATCCATAAGTGTCCGATTTTTGTCCAGTCTCTTCCCA
Source organism: Murina feae (assembly GCA_004026665.1). Taxonomy (NCBI): domain Eukaryota; kingdom Metazoa; phylum Chordata; class Mammalia; order Chiroptera; family Vespertilionidae; genus Murina; species Murina feae. The sequence continues at coordinate 553 of PVJC01053160.1, read as the reverse complement.
TACTCCCAACACCCCTTTCCCCCTGAGAATTGTCAGTCCACTCCCTTTCTATGCCTCTGATTCTATTCTCTTCACTGGTTTATTCTGTTCATCAGATTTTTTATTCACTTGATTTTTGGATTCACTTGTTGATAGATATGTATTTGTTGTTCATAATTTTTATCTTTACTTTTTCTTCTTTCTCTTCTCAAAGGATACCTTTCAGCATTTCATATAATACTGGTTTGGTGGTGATGAACTCCTTCAGCTTTTTCTTATCTGTGAAGCTCTTTATCTGACTTTCAATTCTGAATGATAGCTTTGCTGGGTAGAGTAATCTTGGTTGTAGGTTCTTGCTATTCATCACTTTGAATATTTCTTGCCACTCTCTTCTAGCCTGCAAAGTTTCTGTTGAGAAATCAGCTGACAGTGATATGGGTGCTCCCTTGTAGGTAACCAACTGCTTTTCTCTTGCTGCTTTTAAGATTCTCTCTTTGTCTTTTGCCCTTGGCATTTTAATAATGATGTGTCTTGGTGTGGTCCTCTTTAGATTCCTTTTGTTTGGGGTTCTCTG
>PVJC01053159.1:0-10908 GCA_004026665.1 Murina feae | reverse complement strand
TACTCTGCTACTAATTTAATGTTGAGCAAATCATTTATCCGTGCCTCATTAGTAAAGTTAGGAGGTTGGACAATATATTTCTAAGATCCTTTAAACTCTAATGTCCTTTTAATCTAAGACTTCTAATGCTTTATAACTTACTTGGGTGTTGAAAACTGAAATAGCTTTGTGAAACAATTAGGTAATAGAAACGTGTAAAATGGCTGGCTAATTATAGAAAGTGGTGAAGACATGGCAATTAGGAGAGTTCATCCCTACTGAAATACAATTACAATAAAATTGTTTTTAAAACATTTTACACAGACAACAGTATGGTGATTGCCAGAGTGAAAGCAAGATGGGGGCAGCTAGGAGAGGACCTGGGGGAATAAATGGTGATGGAAGGAGACCTGATTTGGGGTAGTGTACACACAGTATGATACATAGATGATATATTATAGAATTGTACACTGGAAACTATATACTTTGTTAACCGACTAGGGACCCAGTGCACAAAAATTTGTGCACTGGGGAGGACCCTCAGCCTGGCCTGTGCCCTCTCGCAGTCTGGGACCCCTCAGGGGATGTCCACCTGCTGGCATGCCTGGCCAGCCTGGGTGAGGGGCTGATGGCTGTTTGCAGGCTGGCCAAGCCCCCCAGTGTGGACCCTCACCCCATTGGGGTGTGGCCAGCCTGGATGATAGACTGAGGGCTGTTTTCAGGCTGTCCACAGGCCATTTAGGGTTTGGGCCCTACTGGGGTAACTGGGAAGCCTGGGTGACAGGCTGAGGGCCATTTTCAGGCTTCCCACAGTCCCTTCAGGGTTAGGGTCCCTACTGGGATACCTGGCCAGCCTGGGTGTGGGGCTGAGGGCCGTTTTCAGGCTTTAAGGCTGCCCACAGCTCCCATTGATCCAATGTCCCAGCAAGGCTGGCTGGAAGCAGGTTTCTGGGGTTTATTTATCTTCTATAATTGAAACACTGTTGCTTTAAACCCAGGCCTAGGCAGGTAATGAAGCCTCCTGTTTGCTTCAGCGTTGTAGCTTCTATAATTGAAACAATGTTGCCTTAGTAGAGGCCCAACCAGCCTAGGCAGACAGTTTCCTCCATCACTGGTGCAACAGAAGCCTCCTGTTTGCTTCAGCTCTGTAGCTTCTATAATTGCAACTATGTTGCCTTGAACAGAGAGAGGCCCAGCTGACCTAGGCAGACAGTTTACTCCTGGTACAACGGAAGCCTCCTGTTTGATCTAGTTCTGTGGTTGGCCTCCATCTTGGCTGGGTTAATTTGCATACAACTGCTCTGATTGGCTGGTGGGCGTGACTTAGGCGTCCTGGGGAAATAGTCAATTTCAATATTGCTCTTTTATTAGAGTAGATTACAAACATTTAGCTTGTTAAGTAAAACATTGGTAGACTGGATTCTGCAACACTTGGTCTAAGTATTAATTCTTATTTAGCTATTTAGGGCATTGTACTTCTCCATCCTTTAGTTTTACACAGTACACACAACAAATATTAATCTGAAGAGGAGCTTAAAGACTTTTTATTATTTTATCATTATTGTTTTTTAATCCTCACAGGAAGATATGTTTTTTATTGATTGTTTTTTTAGACAGAGGGGTAAGAGGAAGAGAGAGAGAGAGAGAAAGAGAGAGAGAGAGAGAGAGAGAGAGAGAGAGAGAGAGAGAGAGAGACATTATGTGCTAGAGGAACATAGATTAGTTGCTTTCCTTATGCACCCTCACTGGGATAGAACCTGCAATTGAGCCCACAATCTATTGGTGTAAGGGATAACACTCCAACTGTTTTAAGACAATCATCTTCTATATGTTTTTAGTTACAGTCTGTAGAAAGAAATGATTTTTCATTAGACATGAAAATGAGCTAATTCTATAAAACTAAATATACTAGGACTGTTCCAAACTATTCAATGGTTTGTATTACTCATTTCAATGTAAACTGAAATAATCTTAAACACTGAGCAACAATAGATCATCCTTAGGCAAAGAATTAAAAAATCTGACGACAAAGAGTCAGCTTGTCCCTGGTGGGTTGAGATGTGAAGTGGAGTGTTTGGTATTTGCACTACAAGTCACTGATAGTAGAGAAGAATATGAATCATGTTGTCTATGGGAAATAATAAAGAATGGAAGTGTGTTACATGTATATAGGGATTATGACACTAAATTTATTAAAGAAAGAATAGCCTTTGGAAGAATTACTGCAAATGGCAGGGATCATAAAATAAAAATCTTGTCTCATTAAAAAAGAAACTTTGTCCTGACAGTTTTCTCATATGATACTTTCCTGGACTGAGAGTTCTGGAAAATAAGAACAGATTTATAAATATTTACTTGCATACTTGGTTTGCTTTAACTCAGAATAGTTAGGTTTTTACAAACCTAAGTGTATGAGAGAGTGAGAATTTAAAATATGGGTTACTCAAGAGAAAGAGTTCACCTTGAAAACATCTACCAGGAAGGAGAGTGGTACTTGGTATTTGGGTTTATTAAGAGTACTATTGTTTCCCCTTGAAATGTAAAAACTTTAGTAAAATAATGAAAATATTATTACTTTCAACAGTTAAATTGGACTCAGGGGCCAGGAAATGAATTCATTCTTTATAAAATGAAGTTTTATACTAAAGTTGAGGTTTTATATTAAACACTAGGGGCCCGGTGCATGAAATTCGTGCACTGTGGGAGGGGCGGTACTCAGCCCAGCCTGCCCCATCTCACATATTGGGAGCCCTCAGGGGGTGTCCTACTGATGGTTTAGGCCTGCTCCCTGATCCCTTTGGGGAGCGGGCCTAAGCCACAGTCTGGCCTCCCTTTTGGGAAATGACCAGGCTAATCAGGGGAAGCCACCAGCCCCATCACCCTGCTGCTGCAGCCACTGCCAGTCACCACAGCCACCAAGGTGTTTTCATCAACACAGACTCCAGTCCCTTCACCATGAAAAAATGACCACTTTCTTTAGACATTTTCAAGATGTGTCTTTCACAGGATATGCCATTTTTTTCTTTATTTATTTTTTATCCTCACCTGAGGATATGTGTCCATTGATTTTTAGAGAATATGGAAGAGAAGGGAAAAACAAAGAGAAACATCAAAGTGAGAGGAACAGTTTGATTGGTTGCCTTCTGCATATGCCTTGATCTGGGCCCTGACCAGGGAGATGCCTGCAACCTAGGTACATGTCCTTGGTCAGAATTGAATCCAGACCCTGCAGTCAGCAGGCTGAAGCATTATACACTGAGCCAAACTGACTAGGGCAGGATATGACATTTCTTAGCATTCCAGCAGTGGACCTTAATTTTTTTTTCTCCAGGAGTATGGTGGAAACATCCTAGATCACATTTAGGGATTCTTATTACCCAAGTTACTAAGACTATTACCAGTGGCATACAGGGAGCTTAGCCAATGAGTGGTCAGAAAAGGTGTTTCCTCTGTAGTTCACTCCTATCACGGGCTCCGCCCCTGCCCTTCTAATCCCAGCTCCACCCCTGCCCAGCCTATAAGCTCTGGCTGAGGCTGCAGGCCTGGGAAGGGGACCCCCAGACCCCTCTGATCACCAGCTTCACCGAGTCCAGGCCTCTGCGATCACCAGCTCTGATCCTGCCCTCTGCAATCACCAGCTCTGCCCTTGCCCCACTGGCAGCCTCTGGCTAAGGCTGAAGGCCTGGGCAGGGGACCCCCAGACCCCTGCTTTGCTGGCTCCACTGGTGCCCAGATCCCTCTGATTGCTGGCTCTGCCTTGCCCCTCCGATTGCTGGCTCTGTGGAGCCCAGGCCACTGTGATCTCTGGCCTTGCCCCTGCCTAGGCCTGAGGCCTCTGGCCCAGGCCTTATGCCTGAGTAGGGCACCCTCATACCCCTCTGATCACTGGATCTTCCCCTGCACCCTCCGATCACCAGCTCCACCCTTGCCCATACCTGAGGCCTCTGGCCTGGGCAGGGGACCCACAGCCTCTTCTGATCACCTGTTCCACCCCCTTGGGCCCCCCACCTCTCCCACCATCTGTCTGGCTAACAGGCCTGACCACTTCAGTGGTGGGGCTGAGCCAGACTGGGAGTCACCATCTTGTGGCTATGGGCACGGCCATCTTTGTGATGGAGTGATGCCTATTTTGCATATTGCTCTTTTATTAGATAGGAGATATATATATATATATATAGCTTTTGCATGGCAAAGGAAACCATCAACAAAACAACAAGAAAACCCACTGCATTGGAGAACATATTTGCAAATGTTATCACTGATAAGGGTTTAATCTCCAACATTTACAGAGAACTCATACAACTTAAGAAAAGGAAGATAAACAACCCAATCAAAAAATGGGAAAAGGACCTCAATAGATACTTTTTGAAAGAAGACATGAGAAAGGCCAAGAGACATGAAAACATGCTCAGTCACTAGTTATCTGAGAGATGCAAATCAAAATGACAACAAGGTACCATCTCACACGTGTTAGAATGGCTATCATCAACAAATCAACAAATGACAAATTCTGGAGAGGATGTGGAGAAAAAGGAAGCCTCATGCACTGCTGGTGGGAATGCAGACTGGTGCAGCCACTGTGGAGAACAGTATGGAGTTTCCTCAAAACACTAAAAATGGAAATCCCATTTGACGCAGTAATCCCTTTTCTAGGAATATATCCCAAGAAGCTAGAAACACCAGTCAGAAAGAATATATGCACCCCTATGTTCATAGCAGCACAACTTACAATAGCTAAGATTTGGAAACAGCCTAAGTGCCCATCTACAGATGAGTGAATTAAAAAACAACAACTGTGGGAGGCAGAAAAAAATGGCAACTGGCAGGTAGGAGGTGAAGGACAGGGAGTGACTGAGTGGATGAAAGGAGAGTGTGTGGAGGCGCATGGTGTGTGTGTGAGCTAGGGAGGGACAGTTGAGTATGGCAGGAGCAGCAGGAGCTGGTGGACCAGGCTCTCTGAGACGGGGAGAAACAGCCACTGCTGGGAACACTCCCCGGAGTGAGGAACAGAGGACTCAGGTGGGGAGTGCGCACCATCTTGAAGAGGAGAGCAGCGTCTTCTAGGAACTCATCAGCACCACCTCCCAGACAGGCCTGGGACACTGAGCACAGTGCCTGCAGCAGTGAGTTCAGCCTCCCATTCCCGAGCGGCAAACCTCTGGGCTCACGTTCATGCGCATGTGCCCCCAGCTCCCAGCCCCCCATGCAGGCGCTTGGCTGCGGACAGGTCACCTAGGCACAGGGCGAGGCAGACTTCCCCAAGAGACACCTGTGGGCCCCAGCTCGGCGCACTCTTGTGTAGCTGCCCACAGGTTGCCCAGTTGCGCGCGAGCGCGACGCAATAGACTTAATTTCGGAAACACCTCCCCAGCTTGGCACACTCGTGTGTAGTGGCCCGCAGTTCACCCAGCCGCACACTCACGAGCACGCTGCAACAGACTTAACTGGGAAAAAACACCTCCTCAGCTCGGCGCACTCCTGTGTAGCTGCCCGCAGGTCGCCCAGTCGTGCGCAAGTGCGACACAACAGACTTAACTGGGAAATACCTCCCCAGCTTGGCACACTCGTGTGTAGCAGCCCACAGGTCGCCCAGCCTCGCACGAGCATGACACAACAGACTTTACTGGGAAACGCCTGTGGGCCCCAGTTCAGCATACTAGTGAGTAGCCGCCCGCAGGCTGCCCAGCTACACGCGAGGTGCCTCAGGCTTTACTGGGAAACACCTGTGGGCCCCAGCTCAGCGCACTCAGTGGCCTGCAGGTCACCCAGCCGCACGCATGTGGTGCAACAGACTGGGAAACACTTGTCAGCCCCAGCTCAGCACAGTCACACGTATCTGTGCCCAGGTCGCCCAATTGTATGGCTCCATAGACTTCTCTCAGAAGACACTGAGAACCCCAACAGGGTATGATTTTCTGTCTGCTACACAAGTACAGAACTCTGGACATCATGGTCACGGCTTTCCAGAACACAGACCTCCTGAGCCCTAACACCTGGGTGCCACTGTGAGTCCCCATGGGGCATGAGTGATTTCAATCAAGGGCATAAGACAGCAAATATTGGGACAACCCCTCCATGGCTGCTGACTTCTAGACACCACAGTTGAGCCTTTCCAGCTCACAGACATACATCAGGAGAACCCAAATAGCTCAAGTAGGGAGCTACAATAGACTGCCAAACTCAGAAGACCTGAGAGGTCACACTAGTAGCACCACCCCCAAAAGAAAACGGGTAGCAAAGCAATTGGAGTTACAATTAAAACATTACAGCAAAACATGGGAAGACAAAAAACAAAACAAAACAAACAATCCACAAAGGAAAGAAAAAGAGGAATCACCAGAAATGGAGTTAAATGAAACAGAGGCTACCAATTTATCAGAGAAAGAATTCAGAGTAGTGGTTATAAGGATGCTCAAATGGCTGGAAGACAAATGTATACAACTCAATGAAAATTATAAGGAGCTGAATGAGAATGTCACCAGTATGAAAAGGAACCAAGAGGAAATGAAGAAAGACATAGCTGCAATGAAGAACACAATGGAAGGCTTAAACAGTAGATTGGAAGAGGCAGAGGACCGCATCAGCGAATTAGAAGACAAGGTAGGAAAAAACACACACAGGAGCAACTGGAAAAAAAACTAAAAAAGCAAGGGGAGAGCCTATGGGAGTTCTGGGACAACACAAAACAAAACAACATTCACTTAATAGGGGTACCAGAAGTAGAGGCGGAAAAGCAAGGAATAGAAAACCTGTTTGAATAAATAATGACAGAAAACTTCCCTGATATGTGCAAAGAAAAAACTACACAAGTCCAAGAAGCACATAGAGTGCCAAATAAGATGAACCATAAAAGACCAACACCAAGACACATCATAATTAAATTGGCAAACACCAACAACAAAGTAAGAATCTTAAAGGCGGCCAGAAAGAAACAGAAAATTACCTACAAGGGATCGCCTATTAGAATATCAGCTGACTTCTCAACAGAAACACATCAGGCAAGAAGGGAATGGAATGAAATATACAAAGTGATACAAAGCAAGGGAATGAATCCAAGATTACTATACCCAGCAAGGCTATCATTCAAAATTGAAGGTGGAATCGGAAGCTTCACAGACAAAAAAGGGCTAAGAGAGTTTATTACTACCAAGCCAGCAATGCAAGAAATTCTAAAGGGACTGCTGTAAAAAGAAAAAACAGAAAGACAAGAAGAAACATAAACATTAAGGATAAAAATGACTACAAACAATTACATTTCAATAATAACATTAAATGTAAATGGATTGAATGCTCCAATCAAAAGACATAGGGTAGCTCAATGGATAAGAAAACAGGACCCATATATCTGCTGTCTACAAGAGTCCCACCTCAGAATAAAGGATTCACACAGACTGAGAGTCAAAGGATGGAAAAAAATTTTTCAGGTAAATGGAAATGAGAAAAAAGCTGGAGTTGCAATACTTATATCCGACAAAATAGACCTCAAAGTAAAGGCCATAACAAGAGATAAGCAAGGCCACTACAAAACAATTAAGAGAGCAATTCAGCAAGAAGATATAACTCTAGTAAACATATATGCACCCAATATAGGAGCACCAAAATACATAAAACAACTTCTGGGAGACATCAAGGGAGAGATTGATAGCAATACAGTCATAGTAGGGGACTTTAATACCCCACTGACACCACTGGATAAATCCTTCAAACAAAAAATCAACAAAGAAACAACAATCCTAAATGCCTCACTAGATCAGATGGACTTAGTTGACATCTTCAGAATATTTCACCCCAAAGCCACAGAATATACATTCTTCTCCAGTGCTCATGGGACATTTTCAAAGATAGACCATATATTAGGACACAGGCAAAGTCTCTTCAAATTCAAGAGAATAGAAATCATAACAAGCATCTTCTCAGATCATAATGGCATAAAACTAGAAATCAACTACTATAAAAATATTGAAAAAAGATCAAACACTTGGAGGCTAAATAGCATGTTATTAAACAATGAATGGATTACTAGAGAGATCAAAGAAGAAATAAAAAACTTCCTGGAAATAAATGACAATGAAAACACAACAATCCAAAATCTATGGGACACAATGAAAGCAGTCCTGAGAGGGAAGTTCATAGCTCTACAGGCTCACCTCAAAAAACAAGAAAAACTGGTAATAAATGACTAAATCTACAACTCAAAGAGTTAGAAAGAGAGCAACAAGAAAAGCCCACAGTATCCAGAATGAAGGAAATAATAAAGATCAGAGCAGAAATAAATGACATAGAGACCAAAAAAACAATACAAAAGATCAACGGAACCAAGAGCTAGTTCTTTGAAAGAATTAACCAGATGGACAAACCCCTCGCCAGACTCACCAAGAAACAAAGAGAGAGGACCCAAATAAACAAAATCAGAAATGAAAGAGGTGAAATAACAACTGACCCTACCGATATACAAAAGATTGTCAAAAAATACTACGGACAGCTCTACTCCAACTGGACAACCTCGAGGAAATGGACACATTCCTAGAAAAATACAAACTTCCAAAACTCAACCAGAAAGAATAAAAAAAACCTGAATGGGTCTATAACTACTGATGAAATTGAAACAGACATCCAAAAGCTTCCAGTAAACAAAAGCCCTGGACTAGATGGCTACACAGGGGAGTTTTATTGAACTTTCAGAGAACTAAAGCCAATCCTTCTCAGACTATGCCAAAAAATTCAAGACAAAGGCACACTTCTAAGCTCTTTCTATGAAGCCAGCATTACCCTAATACCAAAACTAGATAAAGAAACCACAAAGAAAGAGACATACAGGCCAATATCCCTGATGAACATAGATGCTAAAATCCTCAACAAAATTCTAGTAAACTGGATCCAGCATCACATTAGAAAGATCATACACCATGACCAAGTGGGATTTATTCCAGGAATGCCAGGCTGGTACAATATCTACAAATCAATAAACATGATACATCACATAAACAAATTGAGAGACAAAAATCACATAATCATATCGATTGATGCAGAAAAGGCATTTGACAAAATCCAACACTCTTTCTTGATAAAAACTCTCAGCAAAGTGGGAATAGAAGTATCATACCTCAACATAATAAAAACCTTATATGACAAACCCACAGCCAACATCATACTCAATGGGCAAAAACTAAAACCATTTCCCTTAAAAACAGGGACAAGACAGGAATGCCCACTTTAACCACTCCTGTTCAACATAGTACTGGAAGTGCTAGCCAATGTGATCAGGCAAGAAGAAGAAATAAAAGGAATCCAAATTGGAAAAGAAGAAGCAAAATTGTCATTATTCGCAGATGACATGATACTGTACTAGGAAACCCTAAAGACTCCATCAAAAAAGTATTAGACCTAGTAAATGAATATGGTAATGTAGCAGGATACAAAATTAACACCAAGAAATCTATGGCATTTTTATATGCCAATAGTGAACTTACAGAAAAAGAAATTAAAAAAGCAATCCCATTTACCATTGCACCAAAAAAATTAAGATACCTTGGAATAAACTTAACCAAGGACGTAAAAGACCTATACTCGGAAAACTATAGTATATTGAAAAAAGAGACAGAGAAAGACATAAACAGATGGAAGAACATACCATGTTCATGGATTGGTAGAATCAACATCATTAAAATGTCCATACTACCAAAAGCAATCTATAAATTCAATGCTCTTCCCATTAAGATACCAACGGCATATTTTACAGACTTAGAATGAACTCTCCAAAAATTCATCTGGAATAAAAAAAGACCCCGAATATCTAAAGCGATCCTGAGAAAGAAGAACAAAGTAGGTGGGATCTCCATACCAGATATCAAGCTATATTACAAATCCACTGTTCTTAAAACAGCTTGGTACTGGCACAAGAACAGGCATATAGATCAATGAAATAGAATAGAGAATCCAGAAATTGACCCAAACCACTATGCCCAATTAATATTCAAGAAAGGAGGCAAAAGCATACAATGGAGTCAAGACAGTCTCTTCAATAAATGGTGTTGGGAAAATTGGGCAGATACATGCAAAAAAATGAAACTAGACCACCAACTTACACCATACACAAAAATAAACTCAGAATGGATAAAGGACTTAAACGTAAGATGGGAAACCATAAAAATACTAGAGGAATACACAGGCAGAGAAATTGCAAACTTGTGCCAAAGGAAGTTCTTCACTGATACTGATACTGATACTGATAGGGCAATGGAAGCCAAAGAGAAAATAAACAAATGGGACTACATCAAAATAAAAAGCTTTTGCATAGCAAAGGAAACCATCAACAAAACAACAATAAAGCCCACTACATGGGAGAACATATTCGCCAATGATATCACCGATAAGGATTTAATATCCAACATTTACAGGGAACTCATACAACTTAACAAAAGGAAGACAAACAATCCTATCAAAAAATGGGCAATGTACCTAAATAGACACTTTTCAAAAGAAGACATACGGAAGGCAGAAGGACATATGAAAACTTGCTCAAAGTCACTAATTATACGAGAGATGCAAATCAAAACAACAATGCAGTATCATCTCACACTGGCCAGAATGGCTATCATCAACAAATCAACAAATGACAAGTGCTGGTGAGGATGCGGAGGAAAAGGAACCCTTCTGCACTGCTGGTGGGAATGCAGACTGGTGCAGCCACTATGGAAGACAGTTTGGAGTTTCCTCAAAAAATTAAAAATGGAACTCCCATTTGACCTTGTGATCCCACTCCTGGGAATATATCCCAAGAAACCAGAAACACCAATCAGAAAAGATATATGCATTCCTATGTTCATAGCAGCACAATTTACCATAGCTAAGATTTGGAAACAGCCTAAGTGCCCATCAGCAGATGAGTGGATTAGAAAACTGTGGTACATCTTCACAATGAAATACTAT
>PVJC01053158.1:0-10921 GCA_004026665.1 Murina feae | reverse complement strand
CAATTGTTACTTTTACTGGTTAGGCCGGAGCTGCTCTTTCCTTCAGCTCCGGAGGATTCTATGATTGTTACATTGTTTCAAATGTTTCAAATCTGTGTTTTGCTAGAGGCAGTTTAATCGGAGCTGAGCTGAGCGGGCGCAGCTTCACTTTCGCTCCTGCCACAATGGAAAGGGCTGTTTACTCAGGTCCGTGAGTGGCAGCCGCCATGTTGGCTGGGCTAATTTGCATACAGTCGCTCTTATTGGTTGGTGGGCGTGGCTTACCCGTCTCGGAGAAACGGTTAATTTTAATATTTCGCTTTTATAGAGTAGATAATAAGGAAAACAAAGGGATGCTGAGCTTAGAAACCCCTGGAACCATATACTTATTATCAGCTTTGTTTCTCTATTTCTCATTTCTCTTTCACTGGCAGTAAGCTTGATTCTTTTCTCTATAAACTTTTTCCACTGAGCAAGTGACATGGGCAATCTAGTAAAGGGTTGTGATTGGTTCATTGGTTAAATTTATTCCTAGGTTTTGTTTAATGCCTAACCTTGGATCAATCAATGTTATTAGAAGATAACATTTTTTACATTGATTTATTTAGTGCTGACCATATTTGGTTAGGGAGTTATATTGAGTTGAATGATCTACTCCAAAAATATAATGTTACTTTATTTAGAGAAATTATCTTTATACTAGAGACATGGTGCATGAAATTCATGCGCAGGGTTGGCAGGGGGGGGGGGGTCAGCCTAGCCTGCACTCTCTCCAATCCGGGACTGCTGGCTCCTAACCACTCACCTGCCTGCCTGCCTGATCGCCCTTAACTGCCTCTGCCTTGGCCCCCACCACCATAGCTTTGTCTGGAAGGATGTCCTGATGGATGTCTGGAAGATGTCTGGTATAATTAGCATATAACCTTTTATTAGTATAGATGTGTAATTAAGTTAAGAACCTTGAGATAAAGAGATCATCTTGGATTTTATAGGTGGGCCCTAAATTCAATGGAAAGTGTCCATATAGGAGAAACACAGAGGAGAAACACGTGGAAGATGAGAAGGAAGCAACAGGGAACTGATTCAGTGATTGGAGTGATATGGACACAAGTCAAAGAACACTAGAAGGTGGAAGGGGCAAAGGATAGATTCTCTCCTACAGCCTCCAAAGGGGATGCAGCCTAGAAAACCCCTTGCTTCAGACTTCTGGCATCCATAACTGTGATAGAATAAATTTCCATTGTTTTAAGCCACCAAGTTTGTGGTAATTTGTTGTAGAAGCCACAGGAAAATAATACAGAAGTTATTTTTTGTTTGCTTTTTACTTTTAAGCTTTTTTTTCAAATAATTTTAGATTTATGGAAGAGTGGATAGAGCAGAGGGTTCTTCTATATCCTTTATCCACTCCCTTATGTTGACATCCCCTTATGTTACATAATCACGACCCATTAATCTAAGGAATAAACTAAGGAATAAATGTTCATACGATATTTATTCATATATTGAACCCTAATACAAATGTAATTGTATTTGTTGATGAGTTCCTTAGAAGGTAATTAGTTCATGATGGGATAAGTGCACTTATAAGAAGAGACAGGATAGTGCGCGCTCTCTCTCTCTCTCTCTCTCTCTCTCTCTCTCTCTCTCTCAATACAACAAGAAGGTAGCTTTCTTTGAACTAGGCGGAGAGCCATCACGAAAAGACAATTGTGCTGGCACCCTGATCTCAGACATACAGTCTCTGGAACTCTGATAAATAATTATTTGTTGTTTAAACCACCCAGTCTAAAGTAATTTGTTATAGTAGCCCAAATTTACTAAACCATGCACTATCTGTTTAGAGGATCCCCTGATGTGTTCTAGGGAAGAGACTCCTTATTAGATAAGGTATCTCTGTAGAAAGATCTGGTAAAAAAATACATAAATATTAATTTAAATTAATTATTTGGGCTAAGTTGGTAACTAAATAGGCTGCCAATTCTGGTTCATAAAGCATGAATCTGAAGAGTTATCTTCTATATGACAAGTCCTGCTCATCTTATAAGGATCAAATAGTTGACTAAAAGTTTCTTTTTTATTACCATTGAATTCTGATAATCTCTAAGGCATTTGCTCATTTATAGCTGTTCCTCCCAGGCCTCTGGTGCTTGCTCCATGTAGAGTCTTAGCCCTACATCAGTGTCTATGCCTCATCTCATAGCACCACTAGCTACCTTATCCTCCTTGTGGCATGGGCTAGACAATAGGACAGTCCTTTGTTACCTGCTGTAGTGGAAGCGATAGGAACTCCAGTGGCCAATTCAGACCTACCTGAACCCAGGGAGAATCTGGCTTCCCAGTTACTGTCTGGAGAACTATGTAATGCAATGCAGAAATGTTGGGGACTTCAGACCATTAGGGTAAAATTTGGCCAATAAAAGTCAGAGAAACAGAGGAACCAATATATAATATCTTCACACTGACTCACCACCTACCCTTTCCTTAAAGGGTCACCTTGAGCAAACTATTTCCAGTAAGCTTTCCATATACATCCTACAACAACTAGCAAACAACTATGTTTCTTGTGGTCAGCTTAGTAACAGGGCACCTTAAATAACATTTTCCCCTCAACCTTGATGATCTAGGATTGCACACCTTTCCTAAAATGTTACTACATACACTTTGCTCCATACTCTTTCATTGTGTTACTTTGACTCATCATCGTTTTCCTACAACACAGACCCAGATGCTCTGCCAAATAACATATTCATCGATGTCAGCAGGAACAGATGCTCATGTCCAGCTATGTTGATTTCTTCCATTAGTCTATCTTGGAAGCAATTGAGAATTTCAGTTCTTGAGCTTTTCTTTCAGTTGGGGACACATATCAAGATGCAGCTGTTGCTCTAGAAGCTACAGTCCTGCAGGCTTGCCAACTGGCACATTCCATCATACAACAAGAATTCTTGGGATGTGGAATCCAAACACCAGCCAAACACATAGCTTACTATTCACACAAGGGTGTGGGGTGGCATAAATGAAAGTGTTTATTTTATTTTTCCTGCTACATGGAAAACTGGAAATTATACCTTTTGTATGGTCCCTTACCAGAGGTGGACATCGGTTTTTCACAAAACCTTGGAGCTAAACAAGGAAACCTGAGGACTCTGATGAATCACCTCTGAATAAGTGAGAAGGGAAGGAACATGGTGAATAGTTGAGGACTGCTCCCTAAAATTCAAGCCCCCCCCCCAGAACCTCATGTGACTTTATTTAGAAAAAAAATCTTTTCAAAGGTAATTAGTTAAAGATAATAAAATAACATCCTTATACATTTAGCATGGGCCCTACATCCAAAGACTTGTATCCTTAGAAGATGAGGAGAGGTCACAACAACATAGAAAGGAAGGCCATGTGAGGATAGAGTCAGAGTCACAAGCCAAAGAATGTCAGGAACCAGAAGAAGCTTTGGAAGGAGTGTGGCCCTGCCAACACCTTGATTTTGGACTTCTGGCCTCAAGAAATGTGAGAAAAGAAATGTCTGGTCTTTGCAGCCATTCATTTTATGGTTCTTTGTTACAGCAGACTCAAGAAACTAGGACAGAACAGAACTCATAGCAGTTGCAGGATATTCCAATTGGTTATGAGAAATAAGTAGAATGAGCGTGGGGAATGTACACAGCAACAAAAAGTTTGGGGTGAAGTCATGCCTTTGCCTCACTCCACAGCTTTACCTACTTACTAGAAAACTAATAGTAGTCCCTCCATCTGGGATTGTAAGTCACACCTGCTCAAGTTACATTCAAAGAGCAGAGAATTTCTTGATATTAAATATGTGAAACATAGAGGAAGTATATATTCTTTCTTGGCCACATACACCAGTCTTGAAACTAATGCTTTAAGTGATGATCCTCTTATCCATCTACTAGAATTCTAAGTCGGTGTATTGCTTATCAACTGGTTATTGCGTGTATTCATTTGTTTGTTTGTTTGTTTGTTTGTTTGTTTATTTATATCGTCACCCAAGGATATTTTCCATTGACTTTTAGAGAAAGTGGAAGAGAGAGAGAAAGATAGAGAGAAACACTGATACGAGAGGAACATATTGAATGGTTGCCTCCTGCACATGCCCTGACCAGGGCCCGGGCTGGAGAGGAGCCTGCAACTCAGGTATATGCCCTTGAGCAGAATCAAACCTGGAACCCTTTGATCCATAGGCCAATGCTCTATCCACTGAGCCAAATCAGTGAGGGCTTAACTGGTTATTTTAAACATTTTAGGGTTCTAGAGGTGTTATAAAAAACAGATGACTACTTTTAATTGACACCACTGAATAATGAAAAATTTTAAATTCCTCTATTATGTGGTGAGTTAAAAAATGGTTTATTTCACAGATCTAGAACAAACTTTCAAAAAATTCACCTGGAATAAAAAAGACACTGAATAGCTGCAGAAATCCTGAGAAATAAGAACAAAGTAGGTGTGATCTCAATACCAGATATCAAGCTGTATTATAAAGCCACTATTCTCAAAACTGCCTGGTACTGGCGCAAGAACAGACATATAGATCAATGGAACAGAATAGAGAACCCAGAAATTGACCCAAACCACTATGCTCAATTAATATTCGACAAAGGTGGCATGAACATATAATGGAGTCAAGACAGACTCTTCAATAAATGGTGTTGGGAAAATTGGACAGATATATGCAAAAAAATGAAACTAGACCATCAACTTATACCATACACAAAAATAAACTCAAAATGGATAAAGGACTTAAACATAAGAAGAGAAACCATACAAATCTTAGAGGAATCCACAGGCAGTAAAATCTCAGACATATGCCAAAGGAATTTCTTCACTGATATAGCTCCTAGGGCAATGGAAACTAAAGAGAAAATAAACAAATGGGACTACATCAAAATAAAAGCTTCTACACAGCAAAGGAAACCATCAACAAGAAAGCCCACAGCATGGGAGAACATATTTGCCAATGTCATCACCGATAAGAGACTAATTTCCAACATTTACAGGGAACTCATACAACTTAACAAAAGGAAGATAAACAACCCAATAAGAAAATGGGCAATGGACCTAAATAGATACTTTTCAAAAGAAGACAGAAGAAAGGCCGAAAAACATATGAAAACATGCTCAAAGCCACTACTCATCCGAGAGATGCAAATCAAAACGACAATGAGGTACCATCTCACACCTGTCAGAATGGCTATCATCAATAAATCAACAAATGACAAGTGCTGGTGAGGATGCAGAGAAAAAGGAACCCTCGTGCATTGCTGGTGGGAATGCAAACTGGTGCAGCCACTGTGGAGAACAGTATGAAGTTTCCTCAAAAAACTAAAAATGGAACTCCCATTTGACCCAGTGATCCCACTTCTAGGAATATATCCCAAGAAACCAGAAACACCAATCAGAAAGGATATATGCACCTCTATGTTCATAGTAGCACAATTCACCATAGCTAAGATTTGGAAACAGCCTAAGTGCCCATCAACAGATGAGTGGATTAAAAAACTGTGGTACATCCATACAATGGAATACGATGCTGCAATTAAAAAAAGGAGTTCTTACCATTTGCAACAGCATGGATGGAACTGGAGAGCTTTATGCTAAGTGAAATAAGCCAGTCAGAGAAAGATAAATATCACATGATCTCACTCATTTATGAAATATAGTGAAAAATATAAACTGATGAACAAAAACAAATCCAGAGACAGAGAAGCATCAATCAGACCATCTAACCTCAGAGGGAAGATAAGGGAGGGTGGGGGTAAAGGGGAGAGATCATCCAAAGGACTTATACGCAAGCATATAGGCCTAACCATTGGACACAGATACCAGGGAGGTGAGGGAATGATTGGGGAGGATGGGGGGTAATGTGGGGATAAGGACACATATGTAATAACTTTATCAATAAATAATTTTAAAAAATGGCTTACCAGCCCTAGCCAAGTGGCTTAGTTGATTGGAGCATCATCCTGTACACCAAAAGTTCACAGGTTTGATTCCCAGTCAAGGCACATAACTAGGTGTGGGTTCCGTCCCTGGTTGGTAAATGACATTTCTCTTTCACATCCACATTTCTCTCACTCTTTCTCTTCCTCTCTCTCTTTCAAATCTGTAAAAGCATATTCTTGGGTGAGGATTTTAAAAAAAATATTTACTAAAATTTAAGGATTGAAGGATAAAATCATTAATGATTGATATACTAGTAAATCAATTTCTTATCATTTCCAACATCATAAGTACAAGAATTAAAGTTTAAAACCAGTACTTAAGGCTAAAACCAATATAGGAATTATAATTTGCTTAAATGTGAAGCAATGTTCTAATTCTAAAATCATTTTTAACTTGTTTAGCTTTTCTTTATGACTTATTCTTGCTTTTTTCCCTTAATTCCATAACTCTCAGTATGAGAAAAACACTATGAATACAGAACAAATTTATCATTTGGAAATGTTGTATGCTATTTCTGTTATTCTATAGTCTAACACCATATACAATTTTATTATTCCCAGCTG
The DNA here is from genome assembly GCA_004026665.1 of Murina feae. NCBI lineage: Eukaryota > Metazoa > Chordata > Mammalia > Chiroptera > Vespertilionidae > Murina > Murina feae. The sequence goes on along the minus strand of PVJC01053158.1, from coordinate 4,421 downwards.
TGGACAATTATACAGTTTGCCTCTAAGCTCTTCGAGTTTTTAGATGTTACTCTCGATTCAGTGAGCCATCATCAAGGGGCTTGTTGGTATCATTGAATGACATCAGTTTATTTTATTTGGATACACTAACTTCCATAACTCTATATAAAGAAGGCTTTGAGTAGCTAGAATATTTTATCATTAAGTCAAATTGTCTCCTGGATAAAAACACCAACAAGTCAAAACAAAGTTCCATAATTAAAAAACAACATTGTTGAAGAATGAATGACAGAATCTCAAATGTGTGACTAATATTTCATTCATGGCTGTTTTGGTTTCTGTCTAGTTGGAAAACATCGAATTCTAACAGTTATCTACCTATTCTGATTTGAGCAAATTGCTTGAACATCTGATGGCCCTCATTGCACAGCTCTTCAAAGTTGTATATTTTGTAATTGATTTTACTCTCCATCCCATAGTTATAGAAAAGATGAGGTAGGCAACTGATTAAAACCTGCAGAACTTCAATTCAAATTTCCCTAAAGCCTTTAGTGTAGAATTACTTTTTGTAACAAAAGAGTGCTTAAATTGTTCACAATTATTATACATTTTCTGTGCTGCCTAAGGACCATTTTTTGGTAATGGGGCATTTTGAAATAGGTAATTTTCAGAATTATATAATCCATTATTCTTATACTAGAGGCCCAATGCATGAAATTCATGCAAGAGTAGGCCTTCCTTCTCCAACTGCCTGCAAAGACTTCCCTCTGACACCCAGGACCCAGCTTCCCTCTGGCTACTGGTGGCCTGGGCCTCCCTCTGTGGGGCAATCACAGGGTGATGGCCAGGCCCCTAACTAATTGCATTGTACCCACCTTGGCTGGCCTGGCACCAGTGGGTGTCATTGTGAGTTCCCAGATGATCATCCAGATGGTCGTTCCACTGTTTGGCCATTTGGTCGTTTTGCATATTACACTTTTATTACATAGGATAGAAATAAACTTCTTTGTAAATATGCATCCCCACACAATCAAAGGGGTCATTCGGCCCCATTACAAACCAACTAACACATTTTTAGGAGTCTACTGATCAAATATACGGGTATTATAGTTTTTACCTGGCTTTAATGGGAAAATTCTAACTTTTGTAAAATGGGTTTACCCTGTTTGGGTAAAAAATTCTCACCACAGGATATAATTGTGATTATTTTGAATTTCATTGTGTTTTTTCTTTCCTGTAATTAGACTACATACTTCTCTGGGGAAAAGTACTGGTTTCTCCATATGGCTCATTAGAAGATTAATTCAAAAAGTGTGTGTGTGTGCGTGCCCACGCGTTTGAATTTCAGGGATTGAGTAGAAATGCATAGTGACAATAAACACAGAAGCATAAACAAAACCGATGTTTAGTTCTGTGAAAATATTTATCTTTTTCTTGGAGAACTCTTTCTTTCTAAGCCATTCCTATCACTTTTTTTTACCCCTTTCACCTACAATCATGGGATGTCGAAAATCATGGATCTATATTTCAAAGATGAGCTAGTTAATCAAAAATTACTCCCCCCTCCAATTATTTTAAAGGAATTTCTTTTAAAAGTGCTTTACTCTGTTGAATCATTAACATAAGGCTAAACATTTCAAATTTTATGTCTTATGATTTCCACACTGAGATAGTCAATAAGAACTTATGTCTTGTCAAAAGGAATGTGATTTTGACTATAATATTCATTTGAAGAAAAAAGAATACAATACATATAAGAATTACATTTTGTTAAGAGAAATGTTAAATGTAGAATATGAATAAATGTTATTTAAATTAATATTTTAGCTAGAATATTATATATTGATCATATTTTTAAAAGAAAGTCAAGATGAAAGAACTGGCAATTATAAATCTCTCAAATCAAAGTTCCTATTTTTTTCTAAAATTTAATATTAAACATATAAAACGTTATTTTGTATCTAGTAGGTAAAAATAAAATTTAAATTTTTGACAGTATCTTAAAAACTAAAATATAAAAACAAGCACTAGCACTAATTATCTTAATGAAATTATTTTTACCTGGAGATAATTGCATTGAACATTTTGAAAGTTACAGTGTACATTTAAATTGTATTGACTATAAAATCCATATAGTCAACATATATAACTCTCAGTCCTCTACCACATATAGCTCATGACATAGCACAGTCACAGTTAAAAGTTTTAAGTAATGTGTTGCTAGAGGATGTGAATTAGAGAAGAAAAATAAGTTTTATTGCACAGATAGGAACTGAAGAGTAAATAGAAGGTTGCTAAGGTGGAGGAAGTAAGAAATGGAGGTTGAAACAAAAGTCTGAAGTGTAAGAAGTCTGTGTACAATGAAACAATATAGACCATTCTGAAAAAGCAATAAGGAAGTGAAGACGGAGATAGTAATTGAAATAGAAAGAGAGAGACAGAAATAATAAAGATAGAGATAGAGATAGAGATAGAGATAGAGATAGAGATAGAGACAGAGACAGAGATAGAGATAGAGATAGAGATAGAGATAGAGATAGAGATAGAGATAGAGATAGAGATAGATGGAGAGGGAGATGATGGAGATGGTGGAGATGGAAGTGGAGATGGAGATGGAGAGAGTAAGAGTAGGGGTAGGGGACTGGTGCAAGTTTTTCAATATGTACATACTAGAGGCCTGGTGCACAAAAATTTGTGCACTCAGGGTGGGGGGATCCCTCAGCCCAGCCTGTGCCCTCTCTCAGTATGGGACCCCTTGGGGGATGTCCATCTGCTGGATTAGACCCACTCCCCGGGGAATCAGGTCTAAGCTGGCAGTCAGACATCCTTCTGGCAGCTCGTGAGCCCTTGGGGGACGTCCACCTGCCAGCAGGGAACAGGCCTAAGCTGCAGTTGGACATCCTTAGCGCTGCTGAGGAGGCGGGAGAAGTTCCCACCACTATTGCTGTACTGGCAGCTATCAGTCTGGCTTGTGGCTAAGCAGAGCTCCTCCTGTGGCAGTGCACTGACCACCAAGGGCAGCTCCTGCATTGAGTGTGGTCAGTGTGTGTCATAGTGACCAGTCATTCCCAGTGGTTCTGCTGTTAGGGGCAATTTGCATGTTACCCTTTTATTACATAGGATATTCTCTACTCAAGAACTGCAACCGCTTTTGACCATAGTTATTAAACAAGCCCAATGGCTTATGAGAATAAAAGTGTGAATGCTGCTTTGACTAAGGGATGTTTTCCTATTTTCTAAGCAGTCCCTCCTCCTGAAAGGTGTGCCAATAGTGGAGCATCTCTGGCTTTTTACAACCCCTCAGTAATTTTCCCCAGGTATATTTGATAAGTTTACATGCTTTGTTCTGCTTTTCCCTCTTCTTCATTGTTGTTGTTGTTGTTGGTGGTGGTGGTGGTGGTGGTGTGTGCGTGTAAAACCATCCTGTCTAAAGGCAGCACAGTTAAAAACTGCTTGAGCCCACGGGATAAACTCCAGAATCTTGGTGGTTGTTATGCGTCCAGGCCTTAATCTAAGCCATTCTGCCTGAGATGAGCTGGATAAGCATGTCTAATTCTAGATTTCTTTAAGAAATTTCATCATGAAGGAAAGAGATTGGTCTGTAACTTAAAGTAGAGGTTAGGTTAAAGAAATAGTTACTTAGATTTTTATTCTGCAGTTTGGAGAGTTTTATTTTTTTGAAATGTTTACTTTTGGAGAATTTATTTTTTAGCATGTTTATTTTTTTGAAATAATTCATAGGGAAGGAAGGGATTAAAAATACAAAGATAACTTAAGTGAAGTGCAAAATTGCATAAAGCAAAAGGCGAATGGACCCAGGTGCACTTTAAAACAGCATTTCTCCTTCTAAAGGAGTGAGTATAGGTATTACTGAGGTACCTATAGAGGCAGGAGAAACGGAAATGGAAGCAAATTATTGTTTATGACATCTGTTTTCACCTTGGACTATAAAAGTCAATTTATTTCCTAAAACATAAAAGTTATAAAAATAGAGCTGAGATCTAAAATCAGATAATAAAACTTTGATAAAGCAGCCAAAGGTGGTGTCTTAGAACGTGAATTTCTCTATTACTATCACTAAGTGTAAAGAAAACATTTCTTTAACTCCTTTGAGTAGCTATATTTTCTTAAAGAAATATGTGCTAATGCAAATATATGTTAACTGACTATAATTAATCTAAATAAACCATTTGTTATTTCTCGTAGAATTCTATTTTGATATATTTCACATATGTTTTTTTCCTGCAGGTTTAATTTGGGTTTTTGATTACTTCATCAATATGACCTATTGGGGCATTTAAATTATTTAGAGGATAATAAATTCAGTTGATAAATTACACCTACTTTAGTGAAAATGTGCCTATATTTCTAGAAACACCTTAAGGTCCTATACAAATATTTTTAATAAAATGAAACTAAATGTTTCTAATGTGAACCACACC
>PVJC01053157.1:0-10911 GCA_004026665.1 Murina feae | reverse complement strand
TTTTGAACTCTATATCCTGTCGTTTTCTTTCCTCCATTTCTGTCATTTGTGACCTGTTTCGACTCCTCATTTTGGCTGCTTCCCTTTCTGATTTAGGCGATCACTGCGAGGGATTAACCTCTAAGCCACTTGGTTACGAGAGTCAGCTGTGTCTACAGTGGGAGAACTTCTGTGCTGGAGACACCCTTATGGGGCAAGAATTGTTTCAGTGGAGCTTTTATGCTCACTGCATCTGCCCCGAGTGTGTTCCTTGTGGATCTGTTTTGTTTAGGTTAGTCCCACTCTGGCCACTGGGTTGGGGCTGGCTCCTGTATCTTTAAGGAGGCGTTGATTAAGCCTCTGCCCTAGCTCTGATGCACTTGGGAGGGGCGGGGCCTCGGGGAGTTCGCCGGGCGGGGCGGAGCAAACAGCTATGGCGCTTCTCAGCCCGGCGCTGAGAGACACCAGGTCTCTGTGTCCCACGGTAATTGCTGCAAGCAACGCTGAGAGAAACCCGTTTTGGATTTCCTCCTCGTGCCAGTCTCTGGGTGTCTGGGTCCTTAGAAACTCACTTGGAACTGGAGTTCAGAGCCGCTGGGGACTTGTGGCCCTCTCCGTTTTGGAAAAGAACCGCGACCTCCGGTACCAGCCCTTCCCCGAGCCCGTGCGCACGCCTCCGTACCTCTGTACTTTGCTTCCGCTGCTCCTCTGAGTCTCAGACTCTTCTCTGGTTGTAGGATTTTCACTCAGCCAGCTGTCCTGTGGGTGCGAGTGGTGTCCGTGTGTTCTTTTTGAGGTTTTTCTGAAATAGTTGTTCACAGCTGCACTTACGGTGTCTACCCTATGCTGCCATCTTGTTTCCAAGCCTATTCTTCTTTATTTCAGTCACTGTATGCTTAATTTCTAGCTGGTCCTTTTTCATAAGCTCGAGGGTCTCACTAAATTTATCGGCAGTCTCTAGAATAATCTTGAAAAGCCTTATAACTGTGGTTTTGAACTTTATATCCAGTCGTTTGCTTTCCTCCATTTCTGTCATTTGTTTCTTTGTCTCCGCATTTTGGCTGCTTCCCTGCATAGACAGAGTGCCTTTAATCAGCTCTGTCTATGGTGGGAGAACTTCTATGCTGGAGACACCCTTATGGGGCAAGAATTGCTTCAGTGGGGCTTTGGTGTCCACTAAGTCTGCCCCCTGAGTGTGTTCCTTATGAGCCTGAGGAATTGTAGACTGGGTGGTCCCGCTCTCACCACTGAGTATGCTGGCTCTTGTTTTTGAAGAAATTACTATTTTAGCTTCTGCCTGGGGCTTCCCAGCCTTTTATATGCAAAAGCCTCTGCATGCAGCCTGGGTGCGGCAGGGTCTCAGGGAGTCTACTGGGTGGAGCAACCAGCTATGGCCGATTCTCAGCTCTGCCCTAAGAGGTACCGGGTCTCAAGCCGCTCTGGAGTTTCTCCTACTCTGGAGTTTCTCCTGGCGCCAGACAGGTGCCAGACAGTCCAGCTCCTCCCCATATGATTCTGAGTCCCCAGACCGCCTGGAACTGGAGTTCAGAGCCGTCGGGAGCTTGTGACTCCTTCCGGTATGAAATGCTGCCAGCCCTTTCCACAAGCCCCTTCACAAGCACCTCTCTACCTCTGCACCTTATTTCTGCACCTCCTTTGCATCAAAGTCCCTTTCTAGTTGTAGAATTTCCACTCAACCAGCGTTCTTCTGCATCTGGGCAGGGTCCATTTTATGTTTTTGTTGTGGTTTTGTAATAGTTGTGCCCAACAGCAATTCCGGTGTTCACCTATGCTGCCATCTTGGTTCTCTCCACTCTCCACTGATATTTAGAAAGAATGGAAGGGAAAGGGTGAGTGGGAGGGGGGGAGACAGAGAGAGAGAGAGAGAGAGAGAGAGAGAGAGAGAGAGAGAGAGAGAGAGAGAGAGATACATCCATGTGAAAGAGACACAGCCATTGCTTACCTCCTGCACGCATCCCTATGGGTCAGTATCTAACCTGCATCCCAGGTATGTGCCTTTGATTGCCAATCGAACCCAAGAACGTCTAGTGCTCAGGCTGATGCTCTAACCACACAGCACAATGAACAAGCAGATATATTTTTAATATTAGAAATAGAATACATTGTCAAAAAGAAATATAACATGTTTTCAAATTGTGGATATGCATATTTATATATGTTTACACTGTCTGAAAAGATGTATAAAGGTATGTATAATTATTTTCAATTTAGTATGTGCATGATTTTTACTTTCTCTTTTCTACCTATAACTATGAATTGTTTTTATAATGAAAGAACCTATTTTTATTTAAAAAATAATATATAGTCCAATTTCTTTATTATAAAGATGAAGAAATTGCTCTTAAGATATAAATTGTGAATGTATTGAAGCATTGGTGATGGGAATAAAGAAGTTTGTCTAGATTATCTACCTGGAAAGACAAGCAAGTTAGGAGCACCTAAAAGTTGGGAATATTTTTTGAAACAAAAAGTATTTGTAGAAAAAAAAATCCCATCCATGGCCATCAAATTGCATTGTGGCAAGACACTCCATTCAGAGGCACATACAACTGGACTAATTAGACAAATGCACCAGAAGATGAATGCAGCAAGACACAGCCACACAAATATCTCCTTTGCACCCTCCTTCATCCCCACACGTTTTTTTTTTTCTTTCTGTACAGGTCTATTTTGCTTTATTCCTTTCTCAGCATAGTTTTAGAAGTGTGAATTGTCTTGCTCTCCACTATTTTATATTTATTCCTATTTCCACTGTATTCAACCTCATCTGTCCATTTTTTTGGGGGGTGGGGGGTGCTTCTTACAACACCCAGCCCTCATGTTTGCGTTTTTCTTCTCTTTAAAATCTCATTCTAACATAGTTGAAGAAACACATCTATTTTAATGTCCCTACAAAAAGTCACAAATTTCTACATTGTTTCAGCTGTTACAGATTTTCATTGTTTGTATTAAATGTTTTACTCCATTCAAGTTCCTTTTACCGTATCTTTAAATTTTACTTTTCCTTCTTTTAGTCTTCTACCTTCCATTTCTTACCTAACTTTAAGTTTCCTCTAGTTCTTCCCTTTCTCCTTTCTCTCCTCACTCCCGTCTTTCCTCCCCAAAGAACTTGCTGTGTGGCCCTAGGTGTGCTGTGTAATTTTCAGGTCCGTAGTAATATGTCTTCCCCACATACAAGTTTCCCAATGGCTTTTGCTCAAAAATCGTCTTGGAATCACAAGAAACACAAGGGCTGGTCTAGCCACAACATTTGTTACTGATAGGCTGAGAACAGCAAGAAGCATTAGGTAAGCAACCTGATCAAACCAGGTGAAAATCACTACACATAAATATTCTGCCACTGGTGCTCTATTGACTTCCATTTCTGCACTGGTATTTTTACTTATTTTAATAGTTTATTGATGTTTTAGAGAGAGAGGAAGGGAGATGAGTGTATGGGAATTGAGCCACAATCTAGGTGTGTGCCCTGACTTGGGAATCAAACCAGCCACCTTTATGTGCAAGGGACGATGCCCAACCAGCTGAGGGCAGACCAGCCAGAGCTGTGCTGGTGTTTTTAGGAACCTTCTCTGGGCCTCTCAAATTTTACAGAAATGATTTATTTTCAGAATCATTTCCACTTCTGCTATTAATCCTTCAATGACTTTCTTTCTGTGAGAATCAAGTTCAAATCTTTAAAATGAGTTCTTTGACTATTACTCCCTCTAGTGAGTAAAAAGACCTGTCTCACAATTCCTGTGTTTATTTTCCACTTCATACCACCTGCACAAAGTGTTCAAGTGTACCGGACATTTCTCCTGTGTGTTGTTGGTTGGAATTCAGTACATGAGATGCATACAAGTCTGTCAGGCACATGCAGTGAGCATATTTTCTTTACCTTAGCACAGTCTCCTGTTTTATGAAATGACCTTTACTCTGTCCTTAGCTCTCATTGCAATGTGAGCACACTAAAAGCGTGATGATTGTTCAAGAGGGAAAACAAATCAGTGATGTATATTAGGGGGTTCATAAACAGTGGTTCATACTTAGAAACGTAGTGTATCAAAGGTAAAGCTTCAGAGGACAGCAGCACCATGGTGGCATAAGACAGGCCTTAGTTTTGTCCCTTTAACCCCCAACAGTCATTCACTGAGAACAAAAACAATTCTGCATCCATGCAGGGACACCGAGCAGGTCATGGGAGCTGTAGGACCCAGCTCCCTCCCAGGGTACCAGGCAGACATGTTGCAGAAAGACCAAAAAAACTAAGTGACGGTCTTTGAAGGAGTGGAGAAAACATGGTTTTAATCACGCGCGGTCTCTGGGAAATGTTCCAAATCAGAGCAAAATAACATGAGGGAGCCCTTCCTTATATATGCTTCCCAAGTTAATCTTATTACAAATGTGTTCCCTCCCTCCAGGCACTAGAGGAACTGAAACTCCCAACCTCCCTTTCCCCAGGTGTTCCAAGGATTCCACCCAGCTTAACAATCCACCCTTTCCCAGGTGTTCCAAGGTTACCATGTCAGCTAAAAATCCACTCTTCCCTCAGGGCAGCACTTCTGCTTTGTTTTGCTTATGCAGTTTTGGTGAAGGAGGCAGTGCCTCAGCTGAAGGTCATTTCCCCCAGAACATCAGGGCTACCTTTGAATTAGCCCTTTTTTCCTTCTCAGACAGACCTGGGCTCAGGCCTGTCTGTGGACCTTGCAATGCCTCTGAACCATCTCCAGCCCCGCTCAACCCTGGGCTGGAGCTCTGGAAACACTGTCTTAGACAATGATCCAGGAACTACAAAGGTTTGGAGGGCGTCCAGTTTCCTAGGGGGAAGCTGAGAGCACACAGTTTTAGCAATAACAACAATAAAAATAACAAGAAAAGTTTTGCTTTCCCAGTTGTGCAGGTCTCCACCAAAAAAGCTGATGTCTCTTTTGCGCCACCGTGAGGTCTGAGGGGTGAGCAGCATGACTGGGTCAAGAAGAGGCTGGGGAAGCAAGCAGCTGCTAGGCCCATGGAAGGGTCTACAGAGGATGAGGTTCCTACTAGCTGCATCACTGGACACGTTGCCATGGATCTCTCATGGGCACAGGCACCCCCAGTGCCCTACAGGCCTCTCCCAAACAGCCACCTGTGGCCAGTGCCTTCTGAGTCCTTCCCAGGAGCTGCAGCAAGTCTGAGGCAGGCAGAGGGCTAGGTGCTCAGGAGGAAAGCTGGCCCTAGTATTCAGGCCAAGGAGCACCCACCTATGTGAGCTCTAGTGCCACCTTTGGGAAAGCAAACCGAATTGAAGAGTCCAAACTATAAAATCCTAAAAAGAAAACAAAGGAGCACATGTGGTACATTTATCTTAGACTAGGGGCCCTGTGCACAAAGATTTGTGCACTGCGGATGGGTTCCTCAGCCTGACCTGCACCCCCTCCAATCTGGGCACACTGAGGGGAGCCCTCTCCAATCCAGGAGTATCTGTCTACCTGTTCAGTCATATGAGCAAATTGTCTGAGACCCCCAACTCAGTTTGGTTTGTTGCTCACAGAATAATAGAGGCTTTTATTTTCCTCTGCTTCATTGGTGGAGATTTCCTGGAAGTTTTAGGGTATCTTCCCTTTAATTTTTCCTAGACACTCTGATTTTTCTTATGTCTCTCACCTTTACTTTCCCTCCATCCCCCACCAAGCAGTAACTTGCTCCAGTCTCTCTTGGCTCTACTGTCTAGGAAATCCATCTGCCACCAGAACTACAATTCCCAGCATTCCTGGTGTTCCCCTCTCTTTGGGTTTCCACTTCAGGACCTGGGGCTGCCACCAGAACTACTATTCCCAGAATTCCTGGTGGTCCCCAGCTCTTGGTTTTCCCTTCCTGCTCTGTCTCTGTGCCATGACCTCCCACTCTGCCATGTTTTCTATGCTGCCAGCTCTCCCTCTTTGCTCTCCACCCAGTGTCTTGGGGGTGTGACCGAGGAAGCCACATACCTCCAAGCTACTGGCTCTCCCACTCTGCTCTCCACTTGGTGCCTGTGTATGCAAATTAACCCACCATATTTGTTGGGTTAAATTGCATACTCACTTCTTATTGGCTGGTGGGTGTAGCAGAGGGATGGTGAATTTACATGTTTCTCTTTTATTATATAGGATTGGCAGATTCTTACATAGAACTTCCACATCATGAGTAAAACAGACCTCACATATCCACTGGGCTTTTGTACATAATGGGACCAGAAGGAGAAAACAGACAACTCATGGAATGGGAAGCAATATCAGCAAAGCCAGTATCAGGGAAGGGCCTTACACTTCCTAGAGATGAGGAATTTCTTCTCTCATGATGATGAGAGTTGTGTGTCTATTTGGCTGGGCTATGGTACCCAGTCATTTGACAACACACATCCACACATTCCAAGGGTAATCACGTTGGAGGTCATTACCCTTGGAAATGGGGGTGGGTCTGTTACTCAGCTGAAAAGCTTAAAGAGTAAAAATTCAGGTTTCTTGGTGAAGAAGAAATTCCTTCTCATCTGACAGTATGAAATTTTGCTGAGTGTTTAATCTGCTGGCCAGCCTCGCAGACCTCCCACGTGTCACCCCATAATGACAAGAATATGTTCAGCCCCTCTCTGGCTAGACAGCGCTGCTTGGATCTGCTTCCCTCTGAGCTATCCTGGTTGGATCTGTCCACTCTGCTGAGATATCACCTGTCTTTCGGCTCCAGTCTGAGGAGCACTCTTCCATCAAAGGAAAGATGCACTTCTCCAGCCAGAGGGGAAATGGTGCAAATAGACAGAAGTCCAGGCCCTGAGACTTTTGCAAAGGAGGACACCAAATCTGCTGATTATAAGTAAGCATTGCACCTCCCATGGACAAAGAGGCCTTGGGAAGATTGTGAGTAATGTGGGGGTGTCTTCCCCTCCCTCCTGGTTTTCAGGGCTCAACAAGAAGAGTCCCAAGTACTCCTCCTTCTAGAGCAGAGGAAGCACCCCGTCTCCTGAGGGCCCAACAGTGGCTCTACCTGTGATGAACAGGTTGCACTGCCCACCTGCACACTCACTGACACCTGGTGTTCATGACACTGAGTGTTCTTCTGTTCAACTAGGACGGGGGATCCAGCAGGCAGCAGGGGATGTAATTGCAGGACAGAGTGGCACTTGTGAGGTCCCAGGAGCAGCACTTCAAGTGTCCCACCCAGTGTCAGGAGCCCCAGGAACTGCTACACAACAAGTTCTGAGGATTACAGGGAGCCAAGGACACAGTTCTCTGGACTGACCAATAGGAAGCATTCAACCTGCCCTCACCCAACTCCTGCCCAGACTCACCTCACCTCACTGAGCTGCTCCAGGGCCCAAAACAAGGCTCCGGATTGCTCCTCCGGTTCTATTTGATATTTCAGGCAGCCTCCTGCGGCAGCACCATCTCCTTCATTATTTTCTGCTCCTGGGCCCAGAGGGAAGGAAAGGATGCAGACACTGCCTGAGTTGGTGTGAGGAGTGGGCAGGTACCCCTTCCTGGCTCATGCACACATGGGCACCCTGCTTCCCTCTAATTCCATCCTGCCATTACCTGTGCTCAGTAATGGGCATAGACAGCCTTTCCTGTACGAGGTTACCGTGGATGCCACACCCTACCACCAGCCACCAACTGGAGGGTTCTCCTCGTTCTGTTATCAAACTCTCCTCATAAATGGAAGATGCAGGGGATAGAGCCCAGGAGTGTGCTGGCCAGGGATTCTCTGGTTGTCACTCCCCTGCCCTAAGTTCATGGGAAAGAGCCCCCTGGCCAGGACTAGGCCCCTATGGCCACCCTTCTTATGTTGCACTACCACCAGGTCCAGGAGGGGGCACAAAACAGGGAAAGACAGGACTTGGATCTAGGCCAGGCTCTGGGCTGCAGAGGAAGGGGATAGATAGCTATGATGGGGATGTTGTACCAGGTCTCAAGGGCAGCTGTGATGAGAACTGAAGGATCCATACAGGGGCTCTGTGTCCCCAAACATCAACCTTGGTGAGGCCCTAAGTCATCCACCTCCAGATAGTCCTCCATCCTAGTGTCCAACATCTACAGCTCAGTCAGAAACTTGCCAAGGAAGGGCAAACAGGGGGAGGGTGGGATGAGCCTCTGCCCTCAGATGACCCACAGACCCTCCCAGAAAACCTCCCACTCTCAGCCTCCTGGCCACTCCAGGGTTCCCATGTGGAGCAGCCCAGAACCCTTAGGCAGTCCACACAATTGCCCCTTCTCTCACTATCAAAGACTCCTCATAATCACCCCCAGGACCTCCTTTGGGCTAATGGCAGGATCAGTGGTCCTGGACTAGCCCCAACCTCAACCCCACATGCATCCTGCGCTGACCTCTTCCAAGCTCTACCCTTAATCACTTCTAAGGGATGGTTTCAGGTTCCATGGGCACAGGAGTTGGGGTTGGACTAGGAAGGCCTCTCTCTCTTGACTTGGAGGCCTCCAGCTGGGAGCACAGAGCCCCCTTTCCTCTGACCCTAAAGTGTTCCCCAGACAGGCTCACTCCCCTTCTTCTTCAGCCTCTTCTTGGATCCTTGGATATTAAGTATCAGAGTTTAAGACTGAAAGACTATTTCCCCTTGAGTGGAGGACAGGATCATTGAAGTCATGCTCACCTCACCCCATTCCCCCCACCACACCTGACCCTGGACATCTGACCCAAGTCAGCTGACACCAGTGCCACCCCAACTCCAGCATGCTCTGATTCTGCACTGCTCCCAGCTACAGTGTTTACTGGCTGTGTGTGAGCTTATGCCTGTCTGGCCTCCCTGACCCATTCTCATCTTGGAAAGTGGGAGACCTCTGCCTAGCTCACAAGTTCTCCTGAGGACTCAGTGTCATTCTATCATCATTGTTCTCACCCTCAGCCCCTCTAGTGGCACAGGGCAGGGATCTCTGCACAGTCCTTTTCTGCCCTAAACTCGTGACCACCCTATGAGGCCTGCAGCACAGGATGGATACCCCTCCATGTAATTCTCCAGGAGATGGAAGACAATAGAGGGACAGATTTGTTCTTAGACTGTACCAGCCCTGCTGGTTGTAGTCCCTCTCTCATCTCTGATGATTTCAGTATCTGCATGACTGTCACCCCCTTCACTCTATGTTCGTCATGATTCTGAGTTCAGTACCATGTAATGACCTTCCAACACTACAGATTCGAAGCCCATGATTCTCTTGTCTTCCATTCATTGTGGGAGCAGCATGAAGGAAATATAAGAGCCAAGGTCTCACAGTGGGCTGGAGGCGGGGGTGGTGCTTGTACAAGAGTCAACTCAATTGCCCTAAATCTCAAGGGGAGCACAAGCAATTGCAGTTTCCTGGGCCACATAGATGATGCCTGGGAGAGACCCATTCAGTGTGTGGACCACGAACTGAACAGCCAGGAGGATGGCTCTGTTGCAGGTCAGGCGGCCCATTTAGAATTTGGAATTAAACACAGTGAGCACAGCCCTTGTATAACTAAGGGCCAGTTAAACAGCAATACCTGCAGCCTACAGCATGTTACAGGAAGAGGACACACTGGAGCAGCATCAGTGGCATAAGAATAGGCACCACGATGCAAGGTTAATTCATGGTAAGGAGTGCACAGAGGCCAGCGGCTGGGTTCTTTGTCCTCCCTCCTGTGGAGTATGAGGCTGGTTACACTTTCTCCCTCAGATCAGGAGCCACCTAGAGCACTTTGTATCCAGAACACAGACAGGGGGCCAGCTGGGATGTTTACATTTTGCTGGTCATCTATGCACATTCCTAAACCAGCCTTAACTATCACCTCTATCTGACAAACCTTCACATCATCCTACACACAACATTACCTCCTCACCATTTGTCTCTTTCTCTGCTTTACCCTTTGTTCAGAGCACACAGCACATCCTGACTTCACGGCATGCATGTGCTGGCTGGTTTGACTCCTTTATGCAAACAAGCCATCATGACAAGCTCTTTGGGTTGAGCACTGTGCTTCTAGTGCCTGGCCCGTAGGAGGCACTCAAAACATTCCTGCCAAAGGAGCTAGTGAATGTATTCCTCTTAACCCATTCTATAAATCTGATGAGATCCCAACCAAAATTCCAAGGGAATTTGATCATATGATTTAAAACAAATAAAAATTTAAAATGTGTATTTTTAAAACAAATTTTATTTGCCGTAATTGATTCAAAATGAATCAATGTTCGGGGTATCTATACAAAAATGATCATCAAAGAATTATTCATAAAGTAGATGTCAAGGTCAACTTGCCCAAGTTCCTTTGCAGCTCAGTAGGACTTACTGCTACTGCTAGAGATAAGGAAAGTGGTCATGCTCTAGTCAAAACTTATGAGTCTGTGAGAAATAGAGCAACAAACTTTGTGCGTCACCTTTTGCGGTTTTTGCAAATACAGGCTTGCTTCTGCACCTGGTTGGGGCTGTAGTGTCAGTCCTCACTTCGCTGGGGGCTGGCTCTGCAGCCAGCTGGCCAAACTTAATAAATGCTCGCTTGCTGCTTAAGATCTAATTGGAGTCGGTGGCCTTATTCTCGCGAATGTTGCTCCAGAACAGTAGATACAAAATAATTTTAAGTCCATTAACTACAGCCAAATTGTATAATTTATGATGAAGCAGGAGAAAAGATACTAGAAAATATTATTTTTCAGATATAACTTTAATAGGACTAAAACATTTAACACACATAAATGTAACAAAAAAATGACTTGTCACCATCATCATGTAAGAGTGTATTTACATGTATTATAAGGGTATCTGAAAGGATGAATATAAATATATGAATAGTTATTTTTTATTTTTTTATGTTTTTAGTTTAACATACATTTATTCCTTTAGTTGAACCACCTCTACACACAAAATAGATGGTTTGAGATTTGAGTGGAAAGGAATTTAGGTCTTCAGAGGTTTTACGAGTTTGCTACATGTTTTCTGGAAATCATTCAACCAAGTC
>PVJC01053156.1:0-10914 GCA_004026665.1 Murina feae | reverse complement strand
AAAAAACGAAGTCTGTGTCTACCTTATCCATAGCAGTATTTACATATTTTTACATATTAACTATGTCTAGTATCAACCTTAGTCTGACCTCCCTAAAGAAATTTTGTTGCCAGTCTACAAACTGGATACCTCTACCCTTCTGATCATGTTAGTTGTCTTTTCCTTGAGGTCCATTTATTATACTTGTATATAACATGTCAGATGCAAATGGACAATTACTTAAATCAAACTCATGACAACTGTTAGGGAAAAAAAGTGGAGTGTGTGTAACAGACAGATACCAGCATCTACATTATGTCTAATACTGGTAATATCTAAAACCAATCAAGTATAGCAGGATAATTACATTATGTAAGTGTATTAAAGTAACACTAGAGGGACACAGATAGATGAACAGAAGATGGCTGCCTCTTAAGCTGAATTAGAGAAGTAAAAGGTTGAGTCGGGAACTGCTATTATTTTAAGTTTCTTAGTACTATTGTACATTTTAGACTATGTACACATATTATGTTGCTAAAAATATAAAATCATAAAGAGGTATAGTAAAAATAGGGTAGGATACAACTGCTATATTTTTGTTCACATAGATATATTAGGATCTGTATCAATTCACCAGCATTTTCAATTCATAATAATACAGGATCAAATGCAAATTGGATATTTACATTGTCCTCCTTTCAGATAACCTTTATCTCAATTTAAAATGTTGACTAAAACAAGTTTTCTCAAAAAACCTCAGTATATATTTTTCTATACAAAAAAAATACTCACCTATTCCTCCTTGAATTTTTGTCCCAAGCCATCTCTCTATCTATAGCAACCATCTGCCACTCACCTCCCAATCCTATGATAACTCATTTGCCATAAATCCATTTGCCTCCAAAAAGTAGGCATAGTTTCTCCTGAGAGCTATATTTACTTAAATGTAATATTTCTCCCAAATGGCTATATTTATTTAAATGCTTTTATAATAGTCCTCACTGTGAACCCTACCATCTTGCTCCATGAGGCACAGTTGCCTTTCCCTCATGAGTTTTGATCAGTAAGTGGTGCTTTGGAGAAATGGCCAATTTTTCCTCATTTGCTTCTATGATGACATACCTCATCCAGTTGCTCCCTTTGCAGCCAGCCATTGTCTGGCCTACTTTTGTGCACCCTCTCAAAGCCTCTGCCTTCAGAGCACTGACCCACAGCTTCTGTGACAGGGTCTTCTTCAGTCCTCGGCTGAGGGCTGTGCCTCTGGAGGATGTAAACTATCACCCATCCATTGTAACCGCACAGTAGGTAGCAGTAAGGAGTCCAAATAAATTAACCTCAGCTGCTATGTGCTGCAGTATATTGTCCAGAAGTTGTTCCTAATTCCTTCTTTTCATAAAATTTAAAGACAGCATGACACCAGCAAAGCCAACCATTGCACCTTTACTCCACAGCTAAAAATACATGTCTCAAATGTAGGTCTAAAATTGAGAAAATAAACGTTCTTTCAACTGGGATGGTTGAAATTTTTAAGACACAATAACTAGTTCTGAAATTATAGACTTCAAGCATGAGCTGAGAAGTCAAAATCCTTCATAACAATTCTTATCACAGAAACGTTAGTCTGGTCTCTTAAAATGCAATAAATGAAAAGCCAAATTTATATAGTAAAATATGTATTGCTTTGCAATACAAAAGACTTTCATTATTTTAAAATCTTTACTTCAAAATTGCTTTTGAAAATGAGTTTTTCCTCTTCATAGATCACTAACCACTCTAACTTTCTCGACCAAGAGGATAAAGGGCAGAGATTTAACTCTATCGTATTGTGAAAGATTGATAATTGAAGGCATTTTTTAAAAAGAAGAAGAAACAACGCCAGCCCTGGCTGGCGTTACTCGGTGGTTAGAGTGTTGGCTCACACACCAAAGGGTCATGGGTTCAACTCCCGGTCAAGGTCACGTCTGTGGGTTGCAGGTTACATCCTGAGCCTCAGTTGGGGCGCATGTGGGAGGCAACCAATTGATGTGTCACTCTCACATGGACTTTTTTTTTTCTCTCTCTCTCCCTTTCACTTTCTAGAAAATCTATGGGAAAAAATATGTTCAAGAGAGGATTAACAAAACAAAATCAATGGTAAAAATATCCCCAGATGAGGATTAATAAAACAAAACAAAACAAAACAAAAATGTCAGTTGTCAAAATTAAATTTACACAAATTTTTAAATATACAAGTTATTGTGTACTAGTAGAGGTCACAGATTTGTCCCAAAACAGATAGTCTTTTCTTCTTCTTCTTCTTTTCTTATTTTTCCCTTTCCTTTGTTTTTGCTTTTACTTTCTTGAGACATAAAATTTCAGGGATAGCACATAAAAAGCTGCACTCCTGGCTTATCCTCAGAAAAATACAAGGATCTAGCAACTCACATTCCCACTGACAGCAAGCAGCCAGAGTTGAATAGCTGAGCTCCCTTTTAGGTACACCAGATCCAGTCAATTCACTCATTGAAATTACCTGCCTAATGTCTATAGGCATTTATTGAATTTTGTGGTCACTAATTTTCTAAATAAACTAATCATGGTACTCAGTTAGTGATGGTACTCATAGACCATAATCTTAAAAGGAAGCCTTAATAGTTACAGAGAATCCTTTTAAATGGCTAATTAATTTTCATCAATACATAGTAATTTACATTTAAATTAATAGCGGCAGAAATAGAACTCTTATGTAGAGAATAAATAAATCTTTTGTGTTGAAAACTGAAACCAACCAAACAGTATTTTTCCTTTAATTTGAAGTCGGCTCTTGAACAACATGAACCTGAACTCTGAGAGTTCTTACATGTGATTTTTTTCAATAAACACTGTAATTTCATTGTCTTTTTCTTATGATTTTCTTAATAATATCTTATCTTCTCCAGTTTACTTTATTGTAAGAATATAGTATACAATATATATAACATGCAAAATGTGTGTTAATTGACTCTTTATATTATTGGTAAGGCTGGTCAACAGTAGGCTATTAGTAGTTAGGTTTTGGGAGAGTCAAAAGTTTTATGTGGATTTTCTACTGTATGGGGGTTTGGCACCCTTAACCCCTTGGTTGTTCAAGGGTCAACTGTACTGTGTATCAGTCTCCAAGGGATGCTGCCAAATGACCATCAACGTGCATCTTAAGAAGAGAAATCTATTCTCTCACAGTTCTGGACACCAGAAATGTGATATCAAGGGACCAGCAGGGCCATGCTCTCTGGAAGCCTCTACAAGAGACCTTCCTTGCCTCTTCCCGCTTCTGGTGGCTCCTGGTGGCCCTTGGTTTGTGGCAGCAGAACTCCAACCTCCGCCTTCGTCTTCACATGCCCTTCCCCGCACTGCGTCTGTGTTCCTCTGCCCTTTCTCTGATAAGTACATCAGTCACTGGATTTAGGACCAATTCTAAAACCATATCGTGTCATCTTAAGAGTCTAAATTACATTTGCAAAAACTTATTTCCAAATAAGGTTACACATGCAACACCTAAGTAGTGTTGGCTATATGATTTCGGCTTTCTTGGGAGACAAATGGTAAAATCACATTTTAACCTGGGTTTTTTAGCCTGGGTTCAAAAGTCTGTAAAGAATTTTTGCTCTGCATAGACAAATAGCATTTGTTTTTAGTTTTTTTATTTAAAAATAAAACAAAATATTATCTCTGGCAAAGGCTACCTCAAAAGGTGTTTCCATAGAAACCTGAGGAGAAAATAAATGGGGTTAGGATTTGGAAATCTGTTTTTTAAGGCTACAATTCAATTCACAGATTTAAATAAATTTGTGACCCATTTTGGTTTAAGTAAGGTCTAGTCACTTTCCAATTTAAATTCACATATTTAATAAAGTTTGGCTATCAATATAATGTTTTCCTTTGGTTTCAATACTAGAATCTTTGCTGAAATATAATTAGTTGCATCTAAGAAGTGAGTTCTAAGTCATAAGACTAAAAGAAATCTTACAATTCAAACCACAGTTTTTAAGAAAAATAAATAAATAAATAAATAAATAAATAAATAAACCACAGTTTTTAATTACGTGTAGTTGCACTCCTCTCTTTGACCAAGTTTTCTCAAAATGGGTGCATGGGTCCTGCAGTGGGTGTTGGAACAAGCTAATGCAACTTTGACTTTGTAAGAACTAACCAATAAATATTCTGAAATTTTAAAAGCTAGTAGCACCTTGGAATTGGTCACAGTGGGAGTATTTATACCACAAAATTTGGCAAATGCTACAAATCAGGGGACCTCCTCCCCAGAGAGCCCACCATTAAACATTTACCAGCATACCATTGCCTGCACATTATTAAGTAGTCTACAAGTGGTTTGGTAGTTTCAGAATAAAAAGTATTTAGTTTTGCTTGCCTACATTTCATAAATGTGAAATGCAAGATTATTACCGTCTCAAAATATTATTGCTTTTTAATCATCATTTCCTTAAATGCTGTTCAAGAGCAGCAAGGATAGCTACAGTCAAAGTTAACAAGGTAAATTAGTCTCAGCTAATAAATTTTCACATTATTTTCATAAAGCTGGCATTTTAAATTGTTATCATAGTGCTGCATCTATAAAAATAGGTCAGCGACTCAAAGTAACTTGGAAATGCATGAAAGTTAATAACACAAAGGGTAACAGAGGTTTCAGTTCAGAATATGTGAACAGTATTTCAGTACAAATGTGGAAACTGAATGTGTGTGTGTGTTCTGATAAAGATTCCATGAATATAATGACTATATGCAAGTCACAAACAAAACTACAGATACCTAAAAAGTGGACTTTGTTAGCCAAGAAATCTAATCACTCCATTCCTCAGTGTACTGTTATGCTATGAGATTATGTGAAATAATAATAAGGTAAAGAAACTTTCTCATTTTTAAACATAGTACAATGACTTTTCTAATAAATCATTTACATTTTACCAGAATTAATGCATGTTTCTAGCATGAAATTGATAAATTTGGTACCAACATTTGTTAACTTTGTTAATTAACTCTGTCAATCACTTACTTTAGGGAAATGTAACCAAAACCGCAGAGGTGTCTTTCACAGTTGTGCTCCTCGTACGAAAACGTGGTAGATGTCCTGCTAGTTCTGAGACGCTTGTTAAATTGGCTACAAAGTTAACAAGTATTACACTCACAAATAAGCAGAATGAGCTCTAGATAAGATTCCTTTATCAAATGAAGCTATTAGATATTTAATATCATTACATACAACATGGCGGCGCAAAGGTTCATTGTAAGAGAATGTGCACTTGGATCAGAACTGATGGTGCAAGTGTGTGTGTGTGTGTGTGTGTGTGTTTGTGTGTGTGTGTACAGGAAGAAGGGGTATTGCTGGACAAATTAAAAAATTGCACCCAAATGCCAGGCTACATGCTGCCATGTTCATAGAAATCTGTTGTCAGTCCCTAATCTGCCTCCTCACCTTGACTCAGTATTGACAGAAATGATTCAAGTTGCAAACATGGTCTAATTTATTCAACAAACTTTTATTGCATCCAACCGGCACTGATTGGGGGAAGGAGATGGCAGGGAATAAATACATCAGTGATGAAAGCAGACAAAACACCCCATCTAATTTTGGTGTGTATGTGGGTATGTGAAGAGAAAGAGACAATAAACCAAATAAATAAGTAAATTAGATAGTTGCTATTTGACAGTTTTTGCCCTACAGAAATGATAATTTCAAACAGTTCAACTTGACATTTTAGAAGATGATAACTAGCATGCATACAATTAAAGCAGGGTGGCGGGGCAAGGAGTTTGGGGATGGGGTGGGGAGTGAGAGAAGACTTCAGTGTAAGACCTTTCTCAGTGAGCTGCACAGAGAAACTGGTAGCCTAAACTAGTCACCTTAGGGCTAAAATGGCACAATTTTAATACTGAGTTTGGGGATATTAGAGTTTCTTAAGAAGACTATGCGGTGGGACAAGCAACTTGACTACCAAAGATCCAATGCTTGACAGAGGAAGAAACAGAGCTTATTTTTTAAACAAATGCAAATCTGAAATAGAAAATGGCTTATACTTTCAAACCTAAAGTTTAGATAGTACCTAAAGCATGGATGGAAAACTATTGGCTACATCTCTCAAGTTAAAGCTTTTTAGGGTTGGTGTGTATTAACCTTGCCTACTTAGCATCTTTCAGAATGTTCAAAGTAAACTTCAGAGGAAAATTTCTTCAGCTTTCTGGACCTGTATGCATTCTGAAAATCTGGAACTATATGACAGTGCCAGTAAATACTTACTGCCATTTCCAAGAGTCTATAATTATAATGAAAGAATTTGTAATTTAGTAGAAATAAGGACAAATAAAGGAAACAACTGCATATAGAACTTGACCTATAGCTGAAGCCTTCATATTGAATAAAAACATTCAAATAAAATATTATAAAAAGCACCATCCCTAATACAAATATGATAAGTGGGGACAGAATAGTGTCTGGTTAAGGACTCAGGTACTGACGTCTGGGTTTGAATCCCATTTAACTCCTTGCATGGCCTTGAACAAGTTACTTAACCTTTTTGTGGCTCGTTTTCCATATGGGAATGATCATAATAATACCAATCTCATAGTCTTAATATGACCATCCCGTTGGTTAATACATGTAAAAAACTTAGTGCCTGGTATATAATAAGGACTATACAAATAATAAGACCTCCCAGGTTGTAATGACTTGATGGATTTGGAGATATAATAGCCAATGAGAATCACTATGTATGTGTGAAAAGCCATTATGGCTTGAAGACCATGCACATCATGGTCTGGTACATCTGCATCTCTCTAAAACCTAGATGTAACCAGTTAAGCCTAAAGAAAATTAGTGTCAAAGAAACTTTGTCATGTAAAAATTAAAAAGTGTTTGAAAATAGCGTGTCCTATTTCGAACCTTTTTCTTTTGCCCTCATGGACACTTTTCATTTGCTTAAGAAATCTCCTTTGTTATGTCCTTTAATGTTTATAAACTCCTAACTTGTGAAGTCAGAGTTCAGACGGCTTTCTTAAGTGCTTACCTAGTTCTTTATGGCTTTATGGCAGTTCAAATAGGTTTTACTTACAAGATCATGCCAAATCATTAAAATCTGATGTTGCTTTCATTTAGTCACACATTTCTGGGAGATTTTGCTTTAATTAAAAGATTATAGGCATGCAATGCAGTGAGGTGTAAGAAAGAGAACAGCAGAACCAAGCAATCTAAACTTTAGTTCTGGGATTGAACTTCAGATGTCAGTAGATAGCAAGTCTTTGGAGCTTCCCTTCAATATCAAGAAAAATAGGGATAATAATTTTAAAAAACAACTGAGAAAATACTTTGTAAGCTGAAAATACTATACAGAAATTCAGAGATACATCCAAGTTTTGTGAGGCTTACATATATTGGAAAAAGATATAGTATTATAAATACAAAGTTAGATGCAAAAGTAAGTGTGAGTTTGAATGAGAAAATGACCCATAAAAAATTAAAATGTTAAGATACTGACAGATAAATCCAGCAACACTGCATAATCTTTTTATTAATTAACTAGGAGCCCAGTGCAACATATTGTGCATTCGGGGGGTCCCTCAGCCCGGCCTGTGCCCGTCCAACCTGTGGCCCGCCACCCACCCTTCACACCCCGCCCACCTCACACACACCACCCACCACCTGCCCATTGTGCCCCGCCCACCTCACACACCCCAGCCCATCACCTGCCCCGCACTGCACCCGCCTCTGCGGTTGCACTGCCAGCCTCCATCTTGGCTGAGTTAATTTGTATGCAGCCACTCTGATTGGTTGGTGGGTGTGACTTAGGTGTCCCGTAGAAATGGTCAATCTCAATATTACTCTTTTATTAGAGTAGATTGCCTGACGTGCTGTTAAAATCGGTTTTTCCTAAATTTTTGGCTGCCTGCTCTTTAAACATCTCTTGATAGAATAATAGCTTTACAATATAATTTTTCTATAATAAAAAAATAATTCTGTACTCTAATATGACTGATTAAATTTTTAAAAGGAATTACGATTGTTTCTTTTAGCTTCACAATTTGTTTTTATAGTTTCATTAATATTTTTTTAATTATTGTCACATTTGGAAAACTTCTATCAAGTATTTTCCTCTGTGAAGTCTATGCTCTCAGATCATCAGTCTGTCCTAGAATTATCTTCATCAATTTCATACTCATGTCAAGTTGAAATATTTTCCCAGTGTGTTCATATGATGAATCCCTCTTCATTAACTGGGTTATTAAATAACTACAAAGTATAATTCATTGTTTCTACTCAAAATTTATCTTTGAAATTATTCCTGCAGTGGGATGGCTAGAAATAACTTGATTATATAACTTGATTATATAACTGAAACCCACCTAAATAAAATCCCCAAAATTCATTGAAAGCAATAGGACTAACATAAATTAGAGAAGTACCTATATATCAGATATGGAGAAACTTCTAATGACCTGGATTGAAGACTAGACTCAGAAGCATATCCCTCTCATACCATGATGATCATGTCTTTTGTTTGTTTGCAATGAGGGAAGAAAAGACTATACCCAACTATGATGTTGAATTTACTGCTAGCTCTGGGTGGTTTAAATGATCTTCAAGACATAGCTATGGTAGAATGTGACATGCCTGACTGGTGAGCAATAATCATCACTATTTCTCACCTTCATGGTCCTTAATCACTTTTAATTTCCTTCCCAGGCCAATCACTCAACATGTCCTCTTACTGACAATAATAGCCACAGATTTTATACACTCTGACCATGATGAACAAAACATGAGATTAAATCAAGCATGAGAGAAAAGGATGTAATCAAGAGACACAGTAAACACAAGATGTATGAGGCTTCTGCCAGTACAACACAGCATACTGTTTTACATCAAACTTTTTTAATAAGTAGCAAGAATACACTCTAAAATAATGATTAAAAATATAGTCTGGAAAATACATAAATCATATACACAATTGTTTATTATAATTACCAAGTATTATGTACTGTATATAACTGTATGTGTAATACTTTTATACAACTGGCAACATAGGTTTGTTTACACCAGCAACTCCACAAACACGCAAGTAACATGCTGCATCACTGCATTAAGGTGACTACTATGTTACCAGGTGATGGCAATTTTTCAGCTCCAGGATACTCTTATGGGCCCCCTTCTTATATGTGACCCATCACTGAGCAAACGTCGACGAGTGGCATATTGCTATAATAGTAGAGCATGAGCCATGAGGCCAGGATTCCTAATCCATCATATAAAAACTTTGTCTCAACCTTTTACCTGCCTCCGTTTCCTCTTCTGAAAATGGAGTAATACTAGTAACCTACCATGTACGGTTGTAAGGGTTAAATATATCAATGCATACAAAACGTTTAAAGAGTTTTAACACATAGTAAGCATTTAGTAAGTGTAGTAATTTTTTTACAAGTAAAATCCTTCTCTCTTTCCAGAAAATGTTTTAAGGTAGCATAAACAAAATACAATTCAAAAGGCTGAAATACAATTAATTTCTAGGATAATCACGATAATGTATAAACAAAGGATAGAAAATAATAAAAAGCCAGGAATCAAATTAGTATATAAAATGAAAAAAAGATTGTATGGAAAAGAAGTCCCTTATACTTGATAGAAGCAGGAAGCAAACTCTGGCTCTATGAACCCTGTAAAACAAACTTTCTGCTGAAGAGCCCCTTTCAGACATTGCCGCAGCAGACTTTCCTCAGGCTGTCCTATTTGGCAAAAGATGCTGGCAAAAATTATTACAATAGCTAAGATCTAGAAACAGTCCAACTGTCCAACAGTAGCTGAGTGGATTAAAATACTGTGGTACATTTACAATACACAGCTATAAAAAAGGAGCTCTTACCCTTTAAGACATCATGGATGGACTTGGATATTATTATACTAAGCAAAATAAGCCAGAGAAAGACAGATATCACATGATCTCACTTATGTGTGGAATCTAATGAACAAAATAAACTGAAGAACAAAATAGGTCCAGAGGCACGGATGCATGGAACAGACTAGCAAATCTCAGTAGGGAAGGAGGTGGCGGAGATAGGAAGAGATTAACCAAAGAACATATATGCATATATGCATAACCCATGGACACAGACAATAGTGTGTGGAAAGCCTGGGGTGGTGGGTCAGGGCCTGGGTGGAGGAGGGCAGTAGGGGTGGAAATGGGAGACATCTGTAATACTGTCAACAATAAAAAATTAGTAGTATTTAAGCCAAACATTTCTCCGTCTTTCCTATCCTCTTCAGAATTCACATCATGCGGAATCATTTAAATCAGTCAAGCGTTCCTAAGGGTACTCTGCTCCTTGGTGACTGGCTACAATTTATCAAGCAGATGCTGACAGTGACTGGGCAGGCTGGATTGGAACGAAAGGAATAAGTCATTTCTACTTAATTTCTAGGGCTTCTTGTGATCATGTAGAACCAGCTGAATATGAAGTCACAGGATCAGAAGAAGCGCAGAAAAATGGGCATTCAAACCTAACATCTCTTCACTTTTCCCTTTGCAAAGTAAGGATGAAAAATCGTCAAAGATACTATCAACCAGTAAAAATGAAGAGTTTTACATTTTTTATAAAGCCTTGCATATTTTCATTGTGCACACCCAAAGGATCTTCAAAAGCTGTAATATTTGTTCCTTGACTTATAATGATGTGATCTGAGAAAGCAATTGAGGCAATGCCTAAATTACCTAGTTATGACTGTTACTGTTTCAAATTCTCTTAAAAACAAGCCTCTGAATGGTAGTGCCTCCTCTAAGATAAAAATCCTTGAGCACCAACCACTTCAGACTTGATGTTGTCTATTAGAGCTTGTAAAGAACACCTACCTTCCACCTGAATTACTACTTCAGGTAAGTTTGTTAACCTAAATTAATGGTACTGTTTAGAGCCATA
>PVJC01053155.1:0-10901 GCA_004026665.1 Murina feae | reverse complement strand
AGCGGAAAAGAATCTCAGAATGGGCTTGGTTGCTTGTAATACATCCAGGAGTGGGGCGGTGGAGGAAGAAGGGGATGCCAGCCCTCGGCTTTCCTCCCGGGCCTGTGAGCCATGCCTGATCTAAGCTACGTCCATGTTCATTGCAGGAGTAAATCTGCCTTCAAGAAAGCCAACGTCGATGTATTCCGGGTGAGAACCAACAATGTGGGCCTCATCTACAAAATCAGGTGAGAATCTGGCCTCTGGCCAGGCTGGGATGAGATGGAGGCAGGTAGATTAGGAACCCACTTTGCTATTGACACTTTCTGAGTATTATTACTCTCCTGGTGTCATTTGAGGGGAAACCAAAGGCCTGAATCTTTTCCTTCCACCCTGAGTCACAGTTTTCTAAATTTCCCCATTAGAAATTCAATTCTCTGGGTTAAGATAAGTTCAGGCAATTTTTCACAAACTTGAGAAATGTGTTTTGAGAGACACTAGAACAGTAGTTAGAGGCAGACCGAAGCAGTCTAGACTTATTAACATCATTAATAAGCATCTTGAGAGTTATCCCCATTTGGTAGTTGAGGAAACTGGGGTTCCAGAGGTAAGGTACCAACAGCAATAATCGAGCCTTTCCTTGGAGTAAATAATTGGGTATTCCAGCGTGAAAGGGGAGTCATCTCTGTGCTGCCACTGACAGTGTGGGTGTCTGCTTCTGCCCAGGATTGAGCATGACAACACAGGCTTGAACTCCAGCTGGTTCCTAAACCGTGTGATCCTGACTGACACGAAGCGGCCTCACCTCCGTTACTACTTCAACTGCAACAGCTGGCTGAGCAAGGTGGAAGGTGACCGCCAGTGGTGCCGTGACCTGTTGGCTAGCTTTAACCCCATGGACGTACCCACAGGTCAGTGCCAGGCTGGTTTGCCCACCGTCCCTACCTGCTGGGGCTGGGCTCACTCAGATCTCTGTCTTGCATCTGGGTGGTCCCATCTCGCATTGCCACCCTCCAGGGTCTTCCTGTTGTTCACGGCCTGGGTGAAGCCTATCTCCTCCTTGTGGCCTTCCCAAGAGCAAGCTTATACGGGAAGTGGGGAAATGTCAGAGGACCTAGAGGCATGAGAGAGGGGTGGATGGGAGCAGCCCTGAACACATCCTGTGTTTTCAACAATTCTTGTTAACAGGTATCTACCAATGTTCCCTCTGAGTTCAATGTCAGCATTCCCTGCCTTCCTATTTCATTACTGCCCTTCTGATGCCAAAAAGGCATGTTACAGTCAGGGCATGGTGGATGGGAATCAGAACTGGCTGCTTCCAGCGTTCCATCATGCTGCTCCTGGCTCCAGATTTTCATGAGTGAAACAGCTTATTTCAAGTGCATGTCTGGCCAAAGGCCTTAAATTCAGTCATATTAGCTCAACAGGACTCAGGTGAACAAAGCATGTACAAACACACACTGTATTCCCTGTCCCATTTTATCTCACCTTTGTTCCTTAAAGCTCTGACCTCCTCACCTTGCCCCATTATTGAACATACTTTTCCAGAAAGAGGCTAGTACATGCGGGTACATTCATCATAATATCCTGGTCACATAGAGTCATGGACCATCAGAGGGAAAAGCAAATGGCAATCAGAAGTGACTTTCCCGTGGTCACAACAGAAGGCTGACACACCCCTTAGATTCTGCCTTCCAGCATATACCCTTGGTCTCCAAGTTCCACCTTCTCTTGCAACTAGCTGGGAAGAAACAGACATATCCTCTGTCCTAATGGGCTTCAGCCCTCAGTTTCTCTGTCTGCCTCTGATCTCCCACCTCCCAGTTGACCTTGAACACTTGACTTGTTCCCCTGATCCCTATCATAACAACTTTCAAATTTATTCTTTTTAAAGACATATTATTGATCTTTTATTATAAAAAACAAATTTGATCATGACAGAAAAATTAGAAAATAGAGGCACTCTTGTTGAAAACCATTTGACCATATACATGAGGGTTTGTTTTGGGGCTCTCTGTCTTGCTCCATTGGTTTAAACGTCTGCCCTTATGCCAGACCCACACTGTTTGATGACTGTAGCTTTGTAGGAAGTTTCAAAATTAAGATGTGTGAGACCTTCAACTTTGGTCCTTTTTAAAAGATTGTTTTGTCTATTCATGGTTCCTTGAAGTCTTGCTTCTTTTAATGTATCCTAATCTTCATTAACTGTTTGTAACAGTGACACTATGCCATACTGACTTTGCAATCAAAGGGCTCTTATTTACCCACAAGAAAAGAGGAATATGCTACCTGCACCCCAATACCTCAGTTCTTTCCAAGGATTTCAGGCTGCTGGAGGACTCCTAGATTCTCCTCATTTATCCCCAATGAGTCAACAGGAGTGGGTGTCCCAGTCTTGGCTGGCTGGCTGCCTCCCCACATTTCAATGGACTGGTACAGGCATCACACTTCCTGATTAAGAATCTCAGACATGTGTGCATAACCATCCCTGTGCTTGTCTCCCTCTTTGAGTGGGCATCAGGGGTCCTGGCACTTCATAGGACCTG
This sequence comes from Murina feae, assembly GCA_004026665.1. Taxonomy (NCBI): domain Eukaryota; kingdom Metazoa; phylum Chordata; class Mammalia; order Chiroptera; family Vespertilionidae; genus Murina; species Murina feae. Next base: position 8,376 of record PVJC01053155.1, on the reverse strand, counting down.
GGGAAGGTTGGTAGGCATTTTTTCAGCATTAACCACATTGGTTATCCCTGAGGACACAGTCTTGGCTATCAAATTGCTCCAGAAGTTTAGTGAAATTTTCTTCCTGCCATCGCTTCTTGACATTCCCTCCATTACCATGAATGCCTGACTTTGTTCTGCAGGTTTTACTCCATCCTGTGTGGAATAGTTCACCTTTTGACAACCCAGAACCCAGAAAAGGAGAGTAGCTACATTGGCATTTACACACTGATGGCAACTTCTGGCCAGAGTCCAAACAGTCTTCAGGCCTTGAACTGACCCATCATCACTAACAGCTGCCGTCGATGATGCCTCCCTGAGCTGCTCTTAGGGGTTGGGTCTGGGGTGAGGATATGGTTCTTGACCTCCAGTTGCTCACAGTCCAGTAGAGGGCACAGATGGCCTTACTACCAGGCACCCATAAAGAGGGTAGAGGGCATCATGGTTCAGAGCTCCAAATCTCAAGTCATAGAGTCCTAGGTTCAAATCCCAACAATGCCATTTACTAGCTACATGACCTTTGGACAAAATACTTTTGTAGCCTGTGTCCCGTGTGCGTACATTTTGCAATTACTGTCTAATTTAAAATCCAGAGCACTGCTAGGAGGTAAGGTTGATTACCATCTCCACTTTTCAGGGTTAGAGTTAGGGTTAGGGATTAGCATTAGGATTAGGATTAGGATTAGGGATCGGGTTAGATTTAGGGTTAGGGTAGAGTTAGGGTTAGGCTAGGGTTAGGGTTAGGGTTAAGGTTATGGTTGATTTAGGGTTATCAATTAGGGTTAGGGTTAGGATTAGGTGTAGGATTAAGGTTAGGATTAGGGGTTAGGGTTAGGGTAGGGTTTAGGGTTAGGTTAGGGTTATGGTTAGAGTTAGGGTAGGGTTAGGGTTAGAGTTAGGGTAGGGTTAGGGTTATGGTTATGGTTAGAGTTAGGGTTAGGGTAGCATTAGGGTTAGGTTTAGAGTTAGGTTAGGGTTAGGGTTAGGTCAGGGTTAGGGCTAGGGGCTGTCACGTTGTAGGAAGTGTGGGTTAGACCTATTTTGGAAGACTCTGCATGGACTTCTCAGTGCTGACATGATGTCATCCCCTGCCTTCTGGCCAAGTAATTGTCCCCATCCCAGTGCCACCCTCCAACTCTCTCACCTTGAATAGCATTGAGATGATCACGTGGCTTACTTGTGAGCCCACAACACATTGCTCAGGGAAGCTCTGGGCAATGAGACGGGCCTCTGAGGCAGAGAGCTGAGTTCCAGCTGGCCTGGGGCTGTTCATCACCCGGGGCCCTCAGTGCCCAAGCACAACAGCTCATCAATGTTTCAGAGCTTGTCTCTGCCAACAGCAGAGTGGGCCCTTGCTCTCCTAAGGGCCCAGTTTGTGGTGGGTCCCACTCCTTCCCCTGCCAGCTGAGACCTGCTCACTTAGCCTCCTTAGGAATAAGCCTTTTTTCTAAGAAGTATTTGTCTTCTTTGGTGGATTCATAATAAATATGACTGTAGCCTGTTTCATGCTATGCTCCAAAGAGACCCAGAGCATAGTTGTTGGAGAAAACAGACTATACCAATGGTATAGCTAGTGCTAGGGCTAAAATCTACCCGAAGTCTAGGGAATGGGATTGTATTTGTCCAACCCAATCACTGTTTCCACGCATGGTTATTTCATCAGGTAACTGGGTTATAATTTCACTGCAGCCCCGTTGTGCTATATGGTGATTATCACACAACTCCAGATATGTACCTGGTCTTACCAAGACCATGTTGGGCAAGTGTCTACGGTGCATTTGAAGAAAGGACGGAACAAGACAGGGCTTGTGATTAATGTACTAAGGGGCTGTGCAAATTTTGCTACCCTCAGTGAATTGTAGCCTTGTCAGAGGACTGACTGCATGGTGCAAAAGCAAAGGCAAATTGAAAGCATCCTCAGTGATTGATGCATAAAACTCCCATCATGAGGGTCCTTCCAAATAAGCCAACAGGCCTGACTTGTCCCCAGCTTCTACTGAGTAATACCAGGGAGTAATTAAACCAATAATTAAAAAATATAACTCTCTGGGTCACAAAGCATTTAAGACTATACACCCCAAGTTCTAATTCTGGGTCTCCCACCCAATAGCGGTGAGGCCTGGGGCAGATCTCAGTTCCTCTCCTAGTTTCTTCCTCTATAGTGTTGGGCATACTGGTTGGCCTCTTGAGTCTTTTCAGGATCAGTAGAGTATTTACCTTCACAACCAAATGGCAGAGATGGGCCCAGGACTAGCCCTCCTCCACAGGGCGAGGAGATTGGCTTTTGGTGACCTCCCTTATGTTGTAGATATGCCTCCCCACCTTTACTTTCTATTCTTCTACATAGTGCATATCTCCTACCTAAGAGCTCAGTCTCTGGACCCTTATTCTCGATGGTCAAATTCTGACTCTGCCACTCCAGTTGTGCAAGCATGCCTTAAGCTCTTTGCCTCCATTTCCTCATCTGTAAAATGGGGATAACATTAATTCCCACTCATAAAGTGGTTGAGCTGATTAATTGGGGTAATCAATATAAAGGACTTAGTGCATGGTGGGCATAGATTAAGTGCTCAGTAAATATTATGGTGGTTGTTGATCTTGTTGCTATTCTGATGTTACCTTGTCTTCTTTCCTGCTCTTAGGCTTGCTCTGACTCTGAGATGCACAGACTCAGGATTCTGTCCTCTCAGAATCAGAAAGGACTTTAGAACCACTCAGTGCCAGGACCTGCCTCTAGAACCTGGCAGGCTTGTCTAAACAACTGGTAATGGACTCATGACCTTGATTGCCGTTGAAGCCTGTGGGAAGCACCTTTCTTCCCAATCCTCTTCCCTTCCTGATATTTACCCTTAACAAAACTCCTGTTCTCCAGGGCCCTCTGAGCTCTGGGTGCTGTAGGTACTGTTAGGAATAATTGCTTCTTAGAACCCTATGATATGGTCCTGGGCCCATGGACTCACAGTGATGAGAACTTCAGGGTGGGAAGAGCTGGGCCAGCCATGCATCACTCTCCTCCTCTGAACTTCACAACAGCTTCCCGCCCACCCCAGCTGTTCTCACATAGCAATGCAGAAAATTATCTCCGGAAAGAGTGGGAAGAAGAAAACTGCTTTGAATGAGGCTCCAGGGAAGAGTATCAGATAATTTCAGGACCAAAAGGGATTTTATCTACTTTATAGAGGAGAAAACAGAAGTCCCAGGAAGTTAAGTGATCTGCTCTTGGTCAACCTGGCTCAAGATGCCAGGTCATGGCCCTCCAATGTCATTCAGTGACTCAATGGGTGTTTATTGGGAATCTTTTATGCACCAGACCGTGTGCTCAGGGTAAATATGCAGGAGCCTAGATGATAAAGGGGAGAAAATTAGGCCAATAAGTAATTACAGTGCAAAGGAATAGAATGTTCTAAGTGAGTGATGACCAATGGAAGCCACTAGAAGCATAGAGAAAGGGGGAGTCAGGAGGGCTTTATAGAGGAGGTGATGCCCAAGCTACGACTTCATGGTTGAAGAGGAGTTTGCTAGGCTTTCAAAGAGAATGAGAGCACTTGGGGAACTAATGGCTCTGATGGCACAGTATCTCATTCACACAGCTGAGAATAGGCTCCCATCTCACAGCTTACTGTGCCTCAGGCTCTGGGGACCATTACCGTCAATGCTCTCTTTTACCTCAGGAGCTGGGCCTCTGGGGGACGCATGAAATTGTATATTTGCCCTATATTTTGATTTTTGATTTTCACATTTTTGCTTTTCCATTTGTGTAAACAGCACTTTCTCACTGCTGCTTTTGTATGCATGACATTCTGGACTTATGATACCGACATTGCCTTGGTCCTAATACAGTTGTTGCTATCCATTCTAGCCACCAATGATCTCCTACTTGACCCCTTCCCTGAGCTCTGAGTGTTAGCCAGAATGAGCCAGTGAGAGTCACAGAAAGGGTACCCATCTGCTTGGGGCACCGCAGGCTTGGAAAGTGGGTTCAAGCTAGACCCAGACCACAGCCAGGGTGGGGTGAAATGACTTCTTGTCCAGTCCCTTGAGTCCAAACCTGGGCTTCACCCTTTCTAAACGTGGGGACTTGGTTAACTTCCCTAACCTTCTGCTTTCATTGCCTCACCAGTAAATGGTGACATTAGCAGCATTTGGGTCTGTCATGCTGAGGTTTAAATGAGATAGCAGGTGTGACTGGCCCACAGTAGGTCCACAGTAAGAACCATCAGAGGCTCTTATTATTATTTTGATAAGTGGGTGTGTGTGCAAGGGCAGCCATGTTGGGAAAGCAGAGAAGTTCCAGTCCTATTTGAAGAATGGGGTGAATCTGGCTGAGAGATTGGATCTCTGACCTAAGGGAAGACAGAGGAAACCTTTGGGGGCAGCCTGGAGGAAGGGCCATTGGTCAGTGGCTGTGACCCAGCTGCTCATCCTTGGGTCCACTGACCACTCCCTCTCCATACCTGGGTAGACCTGGGTAGTCTCCCCACTGAATTTCTCTCCTTCCGCCTAGCACCTGTGATGTCTCACTTCTCTACATCTGGCTCTCAGTGAGTGGAAGTGAGGGGTGTCAGGGTGTGAGCCATTGCAGGTTTGGGGGGTGTAAAATAAAGTCCAGTCATCCTCCTTCCAACCCCCTCCCCACTCCTCACCTGCCCAAAGAAACAAGGCCACCATCTAAGCACACAGGGTCTGAGAATGGGTGAAAGGCTAGGAAAAAAACCTCTGTGAGTCAGTTCACCATCAATTCATTCATGATTCTCTGCTTCCTAAAAAAGCCCTGGCCATGTGATCCTCTTTCTCTGAGGCGCAACAGCTGGTGGCTGTGGGATGGTCCCTTCCTGGGCGGGCGGGGTGGAGGCTTCGTCACAGAGCATTTGCTTGACTTCTGTTGTCATGAACATGATGAGCAGCTTGGCTGGCTCAATGTACACGTGGTACCAGGATGGGGGGTTCCAGCCCCCTATGACTGTGCCTCCCCCGCGCCCACAGTGGCTCTATGGAGATGTATCTTGTCATTGCCATGTGCTGACTGTTCCAGACAGTGCAGGGGAGGCCGTGGGGGCGGCTGGCGCACCAGACGCAGGAGGCAGCTCGGGCCTGCCGTTGCCTGCCTTTTCTGGAAGTCCACGCGGGCTGCTTCTGGGCGGCCTGCAGGAGAGAGATTTCCTGTTTGATGGGAACAGCCTGGGCCTCTGCCATGGGGCCGGCAGAGAAAAGAAAGAAAGAGGACAATGCTGGGCATGTGTCCCCCTCCCCCAGCCGGGTAACAAGGACAGACCACCCTCTGCTGCGGTCTTGAGACAAGCAACCTGTCTTTAGGCTGCAACTACCTCTGCCAGCACAGCCCAGCTCTGATTTTGGAAAGGCACCAGGTGATTAACTGAATCCCTGGTCTATATTCCTTACTGTATCCTTTTCAGATCCATGCTCAAATTAGCTTGGCCTCTCAGAGCTCACACTGGCTTTAGTGGAAGAAAGCTACTGCCGGGAAGGTATGGTTGCTGGTTGGGTTGTGCAGGCTAAGCTCTGAACAAATGTGTCTCTGTGAGGACACAGTTGTAGATTTTTGCATTTCTTATGACAATTATCCAACAGATGGCAGCAACGTGTCTTGAGGAAGGGATCCTTTATTCTCATTTGCACAGAGGCACTGTGTGGGCTACTGCTGGTCCTGCTGAAAGGCCAGAGAAAACTCAGAGCTGGGAGTTTCATGACAGATGATATGCCAGATGTAAACCATGGGCCAACCTTGGCTTGGGCAGCAGTTCCCGTGCTCCTAGGCCCTGCTGCTCCCAGGCTTGCTCAGGGTGATGAATGCCTTTCTAGCTCCTCCTCCCACTTGACCTCTCCCCTCCCCCCAGCTCTGCTCCTTGCTTGCCCTCAGTTAGGCAATGAGTTGAAGGCACAATGCCTAACATTGAAGAACTGGTACTTCCATCTGTCCCTGCCTTCAGGAAAGCCCAGCCCGTGCCAGCTTCTCACTGGACTCAGGGGACTTCAGGCTCAGCTCAGACACACAGCATCGTGGAGGCAGGGACAGCTGGCCCTGCCTGCCCACACTAGGCTTGGGACATGCTCCTTTTCACCTCCTCCACCTCTGAGAAAGGGCAATAGTTCTCCAACCTTTGGAGCCTTGAGCTGCTTAGCTTGTGGTTAGAATATGCCGTGATTATCCTGCAACCAGCAGCACCAGGCAGTTCCACTCCCGCTCCAGGCCCCAGAGCGCTGAGTTGCCCACAGTCCTCCACCTAGAAACATGCAGACCAATGCTAAGAGCACAAGAGAGCTCAGGGCAAGGGCTGCCAACAACGGCCTGTGGGCTATACACCTCCTGCCACCTGTCCGTGTGGACCTCGAGCTAAGAAAGGTTTTTACATTTTTGAGAGGTTGAAAAAAATCAACACAAGAATGATATTTCACAACACAGGAAAGTTATATGAAATTTAAATGTCTGTGTCCGTAAGGTTTAAATGGGACACAGGCACACCCATGTGCCTTTATGTAGACTGTGCATGGCTGCCTTAGTGATACAGTGGTAGAGTTGAGTGGTTGAGGCAGAGACCACGTGGTCTGTAAGACCTACAGTATTGATGACCTGGCACTTCACGGGAAAAGTTTGCTGGCCCCTGGCAGAGAGCACAAGAGGCCACGAGTGTCCTGGAAAAAGCCCTGGATGTAGAGATGAGAGACATGGCCTTGATCCCCTCCTGCATCATTTAGCTGTTGTGTGACCTCGGGCATGCCAGCTTGCCCTCTGAGATTCACTTTCCTCATCTGTAAATGAGAATATCAACAGGACCAGCCCCTTCTGTGTCATGTGGCCATTGTGAGGGATCACATGACTTCAAGGACATACTAGTGCCCTTTGAGCTGCAAGGCCTGTGTGAGTGTTCAGTATGATTTACCCGAGAAGGGGGGTCAGCCCTGCCCATTCTCTTCCAACCTTTGTTTTTTATTATCTTTCTCCTTTCTGGCCTCAGGGCAGGGAAGAGATTTTCATAAACCCTTCATCTCTCCCTGTGTTATTAAAAGTTCCTATTACCAGGAGGGCAGCCAGTTTTCATAGGTAGGCATTTCACCGTCTCACTGATCATCAGATTAAGGGGTGGACTCAACCTATCAAAGTCCACTTGCAGTTGGATTGTGCTCAGTGAGATGCTGCTCACAGGAAACCATGGGGCTCTCCCAGGACCCTTGGGGAGCAGGGTTTGATGCAATGTGCTGACAGTTTGCCAACAGAGAGAAGGGAGCCCTACTTTTATTCAGCTTGCTCTTTCCCTTATCGATATATGCACTCAATTACAATTTAGGGTTGGCACAGGGCCCTAGGCTTGTTGGAAAAATGGCAAATCAGATAGTCAGATAATCTGGGGTTCTGCTTGAAGAGGAAATGTGAAGAAAAAAAAGGAGGAAGAGCAATAATCTCATCCGCCTCATTGTCCCTCTACAGGACCCTTCAAAGAGCAGCTGTGAGGTGTGGGATCCCCCTCCCCCTAGTGTGATTGAAGGTCATCAACATACAGGATCCTGCTCTGTACTCAGCCAACTGCATGGGGTGCCAGGACCCCATTTTGCCATAGAAAGTTCTCAGAGGTTAGAGGGCTGTTGCCCTTGTGCCTGACTGGACTTCCTCCTGCACTGTGTTCCCCTGGCTTCCTGATCCCTGGGCACAGCCTCAGCCACAAAGTTCTGGAAGCTCCTTCCCACCCCAGTGCTGTCTGTTCTCTGGACCCCTGACCCTTGGCTGCCTCCTCATTGCCTAACTTCTGCCCCGACACTCTGCTTGTGGGCACTTGTCCAGCACAGGGGTGCCGTGTGTTTCCCAAACCCTTTGTGGTTCCTACTTCCCAGACTTCATCTGGCATGGCCTTGGGTAGCTCCACCATCTTCTGAGATGCCTCCTTTATCTCCTGGCTTCCCTCCACAGTCCACAGGGCTCCCTTTCCTGGCCAAATGATGTGGAATTGCAGAGTGAAAAGGACCGTTAGTGTTCTCATATTCTCTCACCTGTGGCGTATTCTCCACAGCATCTTCGGCAGATGGCTGTCCACCCATGTGCTTGTCACCCAATAAGTGCCTACATGTCTTTAGGGATGAGAAACTCACTTCCCCAAAGGGCATCCCATCCCTTGGCCACTAGAAATGTTGCTTTTTTTGAGCTAAAATGTCCTTCTTTCTAATTCAACCCACTAATTTGAATTCCACCTTCTGGAATAATACAGAATGTCTGCTACTCCTTCCACAAATACTCTCCAGCCCTCCAACCCCCCATCCTTTCTCCTGCTTCCCTATGCCCAGTGCCCTCTGGAGTCCTGGTGCCCCTTCTGAGTGACCACTGTTCAACAATGGCCTTCAGGGACACCC
>PVJC01053154.1:0-10911 GCA_004026665.1 Murina feae | reverse complement strand
CCCTCCCCTGCATGTTGTTCTCTTTTTTGAGCTGTGGCCAGGGCTGGGTGCGGCCTGCCTCCCAAGCTTGCTTACTGCCCATCTTCCTCCAGCCACCAGAAAGCAGGGAAAACCCCGCCTCGTGGTCAGGTCAGCCTTTTCCTGCTCCCTGATCCCTGGAAGGGGTCTGGGGAGCCGCCAAGCAGGACTCCAGCCCCCAAGAGTTTGCTTTCTCGCTCCCCAGTGGCCCCCAAAGGGCCTGGGGAGCCGCCAAGCAGGCCACCGACTCTTTCTCACTCACCGGTCCCCTGCTGCCTTCCTTTCCCACTTCCCGGTGCCGCCAAGGGGTCTGGGGAGCTGCCAAGCAGGCCGAGACCGCCCCGCTGCCTCTTTCCCACTCACCAGCCCGCCACCTTGCTTTCCCACTTCCTGGTGCCCTACAAGGGGCCTGGGAAGCCCACCAAGCAGGCCGCCGACCCCCTGCCGCCTCTTACCCGCTTCGTGGTGCCCTCCAACCCTGCTGCCTCTTTCCCACTCATGGGTCCTGGGTCCTGTGCTGTCCCGCCCTGCAGCCGCTCTGTGCACTTGGGAGGTCCCTCAGCCCGGCCTGTGCCCTCTCACAGTCTGGGACCCCTTGGGGGATGCCCACCTGCTGGCGTGCCTGACCAGCCTGGGTGAGGGGCTTTCAGGCTGCCCACAGCTCCCATTGCCCAACGTCCCAGCAAGGCCGGCTGGACGTAGGTTTCCTATAATTGATGCTGTTCCTTTAAGGCGAGGCCTTTTACTAACGAAGCCTCCTCTCTGCTTCACCTCGGCTTCTATAATGAAACAATTGTTACACTTAATTGTTGCAAATGTGCGTTTTGCTTCAGGCCAAAGGCTAAGGAGCCAGCGAGCAGGTAGTTTTGCTTTTGCTCCTGCTGCAATGGACGCTGCCTAAATGTTTACTCAGGTCCGTGAGTGGTGGCCGCCATGTTGGCTGGGCTAATTTGCATACAGCCATTCTGATTGGCTGTGGGCGTCCCGGAGAAACGGTTAATTTTACTATTCCGCTTTTATTAGTTTAGATATACACACACACACACACACACACACATATATTGATTTCAGAGAGGAAAGGAGAGGGAAAGAGAGATAGAAACATCATTGATGAGAGAAAATCATTGATTGGCTGTCTCCTGCATGCCTCCTACTGGGTATCGAGCCCACTACCTGGGCATGTACCTTTGACTGGAATCGAACAGTCCCCAGGCCGACGCTCCATCTTCTGAGCCAAACAACCTAGGGCCATGGTTATGTGTTTATAGCATGAAAAACAGAGCCATATACAATGTATTAGTGATTATATCTGCTCTATTCCAATTCGTAAGCGTTCTTATTGGTAGATTATGCCTAGTTGGTGTTTTATTTTTGTTCTCTCAGTACACTGCTTTAGTAAGTAGCCAGTCAAGGCTAGAGCTGTCCTGATTTGTGGGAATATGTGCAATTAAGCAGCCAGTGGCTGGCTAATTACCTGCTTATTATATTGGACTAGTGATCTTTAGCCACTTCCCAAGCCAAGACTCTTCACCTGTAAGGGCTGGGATTGATGTGCTCTGTCAATCCCTTAGGAAGTGAACTAAGCAAAAATTGTAGGTATCCAGGGAAGCTAAAAATTTCCAGAAATTACAGTAAAAACCTATACCAAAGCAAAGCATATGCTTCCATTACAGATAGGGCTATATTTTTTCTCAGCCGTAGATGATTATATTGTTGATGACTCTAGGACATGAGAGTTGCTAGTAAAAATAAATTATTCATTGTAACTTGAACTCAATACTCTAACATATCTATATCTCATTGTTTGTTTTCTTATAGATGCAGCTAAGAAATCAGATTCAAATCCATTAACTGAAATACTTAAATGTCCTACTAAAGTGGTCCTACTAAGGGTAAGAAGTAGAAGGAGACAACCTGTTTGCCCACCTTGATTTATGTGTCACTCTGCCCTAACTTATCCTTGCGTGCTTTCAGCACCACTGATACCATAATGGATAAAGAAAACTGGAAAGAATACTTTTGCAAATGATACTTTTGGATAGACTCCACAAAAGACTAATGTTTCTTTGCTAAAGATAATATTTAAGACAATAGTGATTACTTTAAAATATTTGCAATTGTTAGATGTTTATCTTAGTTCATGCATTTTGACGGTTACATAATTGCTCTTGTAAGTCTATTGAGCTTAGTGTATATTTTTATTTATTTTTATTTTTTTAAGAAATAATATTGGGGGACTACAGGAGTAAAAATTTTCATTGTGTTATTTGAGAGAGAGAACATTTACTACCATAAAGTTATTTATACATCTTATTTATATATTAATAAATTATACTTGATACTTGAACTTATTTTTGTTTATAGAACATGGTTGGTGCAGGAGAAGTAGATGAAGACTTGGAAGTTGAAACCAAGGAAGAGTGTGAAAAATATGGCAAAGTTGGAAAATGTGTGATATTTGAAGTAAGAGAGTTTTCTTTAGATGTTTGTAAACTGTTTTGATTGACAGGCTACAAAACATTTTCTACAAATAGCGATGTGTGCTGTACTTAAAAACATATTGTCTTACTACAGTAGGTGACAGGTGTTGGTTATACTTTTCTTAATTATAAAAATTTTAAATGTAAAGACAAGAAGGACTTCAAATTTTATTTGGAGAAGAAATAAACATTTCATTTTATGATTGTGGTTTAGTTTGGTGATTAAAGACTTTGATTATAATATGTTCAATAGTTTAGTTACTTGGACATGTCTTTGGTTTCATTCATTTGATAAGTATATATTTAGTGCCTCTCATATATCCAATACAGTATTGAGAGCATTGGGGGTGTTCTGTGCTCTCAGTGATATGTTCAGCTGAAACAACAAACAAACACATATAAAAATAGACAATATTTTGTTGCTAGATTCAGTAATTGACTATAAGTACTGGAGTGGAGAAAAGTATTTAGATTAAAAAAACAACAACAGAAGGCTTTGTGACAATATCAGATGCCAGCTGAGCTTTGAAATGAATGGGTAGGATTTGAATAGGTGGAAAAGATATTCAGATTGGGGTCCCACTTCTGGGAGACTAACGAGTGCTACAAAATGGAATGGTTGGTTGGGCATCTTGGAGATTAACAGGAAACATGTTTACATAGGTGGAATGGGGCCATATGCAGGGCGTAGAGAGTATGACAAAGGAATTTAACCTATAATGAGAGACAGTTAGAATACAAATCTTTTTTTCCCCTTAAATTTCTGCTCTCACTTTTGCTTCCCTTCTATATCATATTGCTATTTGTTGACCATATAATTATTTGTTTACATGTCAGCTGGCATAGGACCTCTACAAGATCAGAGTGCTCTACTTAGCTATATATTCCCAGCACCTAACACTGTGCCTGTTATAAACAGATCTTCAACAAATTTTTATTGTCAATTTGTAGTTATTTCCTTGGTATTTGACTGCTTCTTATTCATATATGATGATAATTGACACACTTACTCTGACAGAAATCATTAACAGAAGAAAACTCATATTTAGTGATACCTCAAATACCTATTTATCTATTATACTTTTAATTTTTTCCAGATTCCTGGTGCCCCTGATGATGAAGCAGTACGAATATTTTTAGAATTTGAGAGGGTTGAATCAGCAATTAAAGGTAAGTTGTACAACTAAATATAAAGATAAAAAATTTTAAATTGTGATCTTGTTAGAATTAAAACATGTTCTTGTAATGTCTTAAAAGAATCTGTATTAACCAACTGTCTTTTTGTTTGCCTTTTAGCTGTCGTTGATCTGAATGGGAGGTATTTTGGTGGACGGGTGGTAAAAGCATGTTTCTACAATTTGGATAAATTCAGGGTGTTGGATTTGGCGGAACAAGTTTGATTTTAAGAACTAGAGCTTGGGCTACAAGTTGCAAGCAGAGAAGAAAAAGGTGACAGCCAGTCTGCATGGCTGTTGGGTACAGAGACTCTTGGAAGGACTGCTAAGATATATGTTGATTAATCCCTTTTTTATTTTGTGGTTTTTTAAATATAGTATAAAAATCCTTTAAAAAAACAATCTGTGTGCCTCTCTGGTTGTTTCTCTTTCTTATTACCACTTCTGGGTAATTAACTTTTTTTTTGCCTAGGATTTCATGATAATTCTCAAGTGATACAGCATTTCTTGCACTAAAAACATCTAGAAAGTTCTGGGATATGGGGTTGTATTAAGTTAACCTTTGCATTTCTTTCATTTTTTAAAAAAATAAAACTTGCAAGTTACTGTAGTTTCGTAAGTTCTATTAAAGTATCATCTTGGCAGTCTGCCAAAGGTGAAAATGTTTGCTTTCTCTAACAGAGAAATTCTTACTGATTCCTGTCGTAGAAAAAAGTCTTTAAGACCTGAACTACGGTTGAAGAATTGTGAACCTACCATGACTTGTTGGGATGAATCATTTCAATTAAACTAAGTCAGACTGTAGGGTTTGTGATGGACTGAGGATATAGAAATCATGAACCTAGCAATTCTAGCATAGTCTTCTGGGTAGGTCAGAAATGGCAAGGTAATTCAAAACCTCACAGGTACATTGTAAATGTGTGCCCATAATGTTTTGGAAATGGTGGTTCCTTGGAGTCACATTTCTACTGGTAAAATTTGCAATAGTGTTAGTTCTTATATATATTTTAAAATTTATAAAATTCAGCCACATCAGCTACTTAAACTGTACTGCCAATTAATATAATTCCAGAGTTATAAAAAATTGTACTATTGTAGTACAGTGGCATGTGTGGCTTAAAAATTAACAGGACTATGAAAAAGAACAAAAATATTTGGTGCTGGGGTTCATTGCTAGAGCAGGAAGTGTTTCCAGAATATACGTGTGCCTGTATTCTGGTTCTTGCTTGTCTGACTATTGCCGAAGGACATGCACCTATGTTATCTCTCTAGGTTATTGTGATATGAAAGCGTGTTGTGACCCTTTGGGGAAAGAAAGCACTCAACATTTCTTTACATTCCATGGACTTGGTTTGAAGACCTAAGGAATATTCTGACCCTTTTTAAAAAAGGATTTTCTCATGTTTTTATTTTAACAGAAATAAAATACTGTTTTCTCTTTTGTGGTATTCCTTTACTGAGTAAAATTTAATTGATACTTGGTTTTTGTGATAAAAATGCACATATTTTATAAAATAAGTTTGGGTTAAAGATTAAAACATAAAAGGATTACATAATTGAATACTGAAGAATCAACAGCCCTGAAACTTGAATGTGTCTACCTGTGGACTTAGCTACTGAATAATGCCTTTTTTGGCTTACAAGTACCTAATTATGCTTATGCTACATGACTATTATGATGACTTAGTTTAATTTGTATAAACTCTAATGTTCTTAAACTATAAGTTCCAAACTACCTTTTATATATGCATAATTATTTTGTTGCGTAATAACATCATTGTTCATTTGCATTTAGGTGGCTTTCCCTAACATTCTCATGAACAACAACCAGAGAAATAAAATGCAAGTAACTGTTTTAGTAGCATGGACACAACTTGGTGAATATCTTTCTTCCCAGTCTTTAATTATTTTTAATTAATCCATGACTGCATTATTTGCAATGAGTTTCTGATATTGGAATAAGTTCTGATATTGGTGGACGGGTAACTTTCCCAGTTAAGCCATGGCAGCCATTTAGTGAACTTCAGGTGATTAGCCAACATGCCAGGGATTGTGGGAGGAAAGGCTTCGTCACATTCTAAATCTGCAAAATAGTGCTTGAGAGATTTTAATTAATTTTCAATATTAGCTAACTAAAATTTAAATTTAACTTCAACATAAAAATTCCAATATAAATTAAAAATTAAAGGTTCAGTGTAATGGACATTTGTCCCTCTTGGCCCACCTGTGATCTTCTGGAAGCCTTTCCTGTGTTTGGGGAGTTTACTGCATTCACTCCCTCCTTAAGATAGAAACTAGAAACTTGCTTTGCCAGTGTGTCTCAAAGCTAAGGTAGGCACTGTGTCCTGGGCTCTTTATATCAGACTAGAGGCGCGGTGCACAAGATTTGTGCACTCTGGGCAGGGACGGTCTCTCAGCCCTGCTTGCGCCCTCTTGAAGGCCAAGAGCCCTTGGGAGATCAGGCCTAAGCCGGCTGTCAGACATTCTTAGTGCTGCCACAGAGCATCCTACATTGAGCATCTGCCCCCTGGTTGTTAGTGCGTGTAATAGTGACTGGTCGTTCTGCTGTTTGATTGATTTGCATATTAGCCTTTTATTATATAAGGTTATATAAGATGTGCCACCCCAAGGTTTCAGCTTGGAGCAGAGCTTGTACAGGAGCTGTTCTCATAGTGGCCACGGTGGGCACAGTGTAGTTCAGTGTTTGGGCAGTGATAGCAGAGACCTTGTCATCCCATAGTGGCATGTATTGTAGCGGGGTCACATGTGTTGCAGGGAAGTCTTTGGAGCCGTTTCTAGATGTGATTTAGGAGTTTTCTTGCTTTATATAAAATCTCCAAATGTGACTGGGGCCTTTCTGGAGATTCTGTTTGCTATCTGGTTTGTTTATTTGTTTTTGGTAGGGAGTGAGGGTAGATTTCTTCAATTTAAACAAGCAGAGTGAGTTCTCTTTATTTGCGACGAAGAAAAACTGATGAACAAGTTGATACTGGAATTGCAAATGACAAATCCTAAAAAATGGAGATGTAGGACAGGAGAAGTCATTATCCTAGGTTAGTTGGTGAAACTAGTTATTAGTTAGCAAAACATCTTGCCAGACTGTTAACTGGACTTCAGGGTACAGATCTGACTGCTATTACGGGGAATAATGGGGAAGCTGCAGAGTGTTGGCATGTGTCTGGTCACTTCTTAGGCAGCTGTGTTGGTGCCAAACTGCATAGGTTCAAGTCCTGGTTCAGAGTATTTTACTGTGTGACCAGGTGCCTCACCTGAAAATAGAAATGCTAATCATTCCTACTTAGGATTATTAGGAGGATTAAACAACTCACATGGAAAACAGCATCACAGAAGTGTTGACCCTGAGCCATTGCAAACTACAAAGTTTTGCAAGAGAGCAATTAAGTCAGACTAAAGAAAGCTAGTTTGAAAGCAACGTGAAGAAAATAGCCTTGTTAAGAGAAATTCTCTGTTTGCAACCTGTATAATCTGGGTGGATTGAGAGTGCAAGGCTTAGAGTCTGCTGACTTGAGATAACCTACCAGAACTGAAACAACCAAGGGACCCAGCAGCTGCTGTAGCAGGAGTTGAGATTAGAGGTTGTGGTCTTGTAAACAAAATTGAAGATGTTGCTTTCCCACTTCAGATGATGGCTTTGCATTGACAATAGCCAGTGAGGTAGGGAGAAGGGACTGGACAGAGCCCCAGATACCACCTGCTTTAAGACAAAATGCTCAGTTTAAAGACCATGAGTAAGATCTTTGTGTTGACTTGAGCATGGAATGTGCAGGTATCCTAAGTCTTTTCTGCCTTTGTATGGTAGGTCATTGGTTAAGGGTAGATAACCTGGCTTTTTAGCTGTAGGTCAGCACCATGTAGGGCCACATGTACCTGATCAAGAAAACTGCATTTCACCCAGATAATTTGGACTGGAAGAGACTTGAAGTCATCTTCCGTAGTAGGTAGGGGGTGCGTGCCCTTAAAGTTTATGTATGGGGAGAATAATGAATATTTGGGGGGAACCAGAGAGGTCAACAGTGGCAGAGAGCACATATCCCCAAACTTCTCCTCCTCCTCCTACGCCTCTCTTTTAAAGGCTGGAAAAATTCTTAGGAGCTAGGGGTGGCCATGTGCTATTTCTAGCCAATGAGGTGTAAATGGTAATGAAGGTTACATTTAGGTAGTTTTACACATGCTTTTTACTTTCCCAGTTAAGCCATGGCAGCCATTTAGTGAACTTAAGGTGATTAGCCAACATGCCAGGGATTGTGGGAGGAAAGGCCTCGTCACATTAGTGAGGTGCTGCAAAGCCCTAGATATAGCTCTTTTGAGTGAGAAACAGCCATTGTCTGGTGGTCTCTTAGGCTTGGAGGCAAATTTACCTCTTGCTGATACAGTCTATTTGCTTCCCAAAATGTGTGCAGTCAGAAGGGGGGAGGGTAGGTTGCAGATAATTAAAAATCACCTACTAGTATAAAACTTTAAAGTCTATATTTTCTCATAAGCATTCCCTACCTAAGCTAAAAGAATATTCAGCTTCTTAGTTCATTTGAATTCAACAAGCATTTTTTTGTCAATTACTATATGTATAGATATTGCTTTTAGTACTAGGAATAAAAAAATGAGTAAGGTAGTAATCCTTGCTTTCAGAGATTATAGTTTATTTCAGAGAGACAGAAACACAAAGGCAGCATGGTACAAGCTAAAACAAGATGTGGCTGGACTGAGCTTTTCAGGGTTAACGACAGTTTTTATCTCTAGTGCCGGCATCTGGTACACAATACTGGTATCTTGGCAGTAAATCTGCTGATCCTATATAATAAAATCCTAATATGCTAAGTGTCCTGTCATTCGTTCAGCCAATCAAAGCGTAATATGCTAATAATATGCTAAGGATGCTCAACCACTTGCTATGACCTGCACTGACCACCAGGGGTCAGCATTTCACTGACTACTCTGGTAGGTTAGCTTGCTGCTGGGGTCCAGCCAATCGGGACTGAGCTTATGTAAGGGCAGGACACTGATGGAGCCCTCCCATGATCCCTCTTCAGC
Organism: Murina feae; assembly: GCA_004026665.1. NCBI lineage: Eukaryota > Metazoa > Chordata > Mammalia > Chiroptera > Vespertilionidae > Murina > Murina feae. The sequence goes on along the minus strand of PVJC01053154.1, from coordinate 2,189 downwards.
TGACCAACCTTCTGCGTCCCTCCCTGGCCCTGATCATGCACTGGATGGGTCTCTTGGCCTGGCCTGCACCCTTTCACAACCCAGGACCCCTTGGGGGATGTTAAGAGAGCTGGTTTCAGCGGAGTCCTGCAGGCCAGGCCGAGGGACCCCCACTGGTGCACGAATTCGTACACTGGGCCTCTAGCATGTATATATTACTGAGAGCTCAGAGATGACTGAGCAGATTTGTTAGGAGTGGTAAAGTCTAAGGTGGCAATCAAGAAGAGGTGATTTTGCTAGGTCTTGAAGAGTAGGGATTGCCAGCTGGAAAGCAAGAAGAGGGCTTTCCCGATGGAACTATAGGGGAAAAACAAAGGGTTAATGGCACCATCCCTGATGGTTATTTCTGCCTTGTGGTCTTCAAAAACTGGGCTAGTTCTGATTTGATCTCTATTACTCTTCTACCATATTTTTTAAAAATGAACTTTTTATTTTAGATGCAAAGGATTACTGTAATAATAGTACAATTCCCTTACACTGAATTTCCTGTATTACTAATATCTTACATCAGTATGATACATCTGTCATAATGAACTAATATTAGCACATATATTTTATAGAATATGTATATTATTAGATATTAGACACTATTCAGAATTCCTTAGTGTCTACCTAGAGTTCTTTTTTTGTTTTAGGATCTCATTTAGGCTAGTACATTTCATTTATTTAGACTTATTTTGTTAGGCTCCTCTTGGCTATGATAGTTTCTTAGACTTCCCTGTTTTTGATAGCTTTGAGAGTTTTGGTACTAGTCAAGTATTTTGTAAAATGTCCCTCAATTGGGATTTTCTTTATGTTTTTCTCATGGTTATACCGCAGTAATGTTTTTTTTGGAGAGGAGACTACAGAGGAGAAATGCCATTCTCATCACACAATATCAAGGGTAACACTAAACGTAGCACTGTGGATGTTTACATTGATCAACGGACTGAAGTATTTGTTGGGTTCTCTACTGTAAGTTACTCTTTCTTTACATGCGCTACCCTGGAAGAAAGTCACTATGTACACATAGTGTGCTCACACTGAGGAATGGGTGTTATATTCCACCTCCCCCATTTATTTATTCAGTTATTTATATCAGTATGAACTTATAATATTTATCTTTTACTCTAGTATTACTTTACTTTGTGGCTCCAGTTGTTTCAGCTTTGGCTATTGGAAGCTTTTTCAGTTGGCAACTGGATCCCTTTAGCCTTAGACATCCCCCCTTCTGATGTAGTGTTTGATGGTTGTTTGTTCTTAGCACTTCCTTACTCTCTGGTACTACAAGATGCCCCAGGCTCATCTTGTCTATTTCCTGCCCCAGTCCTAGAATCAGCCTTTTTCCAAGGCTGGAGATTGGTATTAGTAATCAAGATCTGAGCATTAAGTGTGCTCATCGTTATTGGGGTGTTCTTGCTTCTAGACCCTCTCAGCTACTACAGCAAGGAAATATATATGTGTAGAAAAATCCATGCATATGTGACCATCTGTATATTAAAGTAAACATGAGTTAACACTGATATTTCCAACTCTGATTCCTTGCTACATGTTGGCGGCTCCCCCTTGCTTATCTGTAACCTCCCATTCCAACAGTGAGAAGCCCAACTCCCACCTTCCGCCATCCATTTACTTAATTGTTCAATTCCAATATATACATGCATAGCACTTTCAGAATCATTGACCCATATCCTTGTTCGAAATGACTTTGTCAACCCGAGTACAGTGTCTAAGATACAGTTTATCATGCCTTTATAGTCTAACAGACTTCACTTGTTTCCAAAACTTAGCTCTTTTTTTTTAATTAAATCTTTATTATTCAGATTATTACCGTGGTTCCTCTTTTTTTCCGCCCCATAGCTCCCTACCACCCGGTTCCTACCCTCTTCCCTTTCACACCCCCACCACTGTCTTCATCCATAGGTGTACGATACTTGTCCAGTCTCTCCCCTCACCCCACCCCCTTCCCCACCCCCCCAAGAATTGTCATTTAACTCCCTTTCTATGCCATAATTCTGTTATATTCACCAGTTTACTCTGTTCATCAGATTTTTTATTCACTTGATTTTTAGGTTCACTTGTTGATAGATATGTATTTATTGTCATTTTGTTGTTCATAATTTTTTTAAATATTCTTTGTTCAGATGATTACAGATGTTTCTTTTTTTTTT
>PVJC01053153.1:0-10912 GCA_004026665.1 Murina feae | reverse complement strand
GATGTGCGGGGGAGGAAGGTCATCCCACCATTGCCCATTGCTAGGCCCCCGCCCAGGTGACCTTCTGCCTGATCCTTGCTCAGGGCTGTCTGACTGCCCAGCATACGGGAGCTGAGGAAGCAGACAGCTTTGCAGGGATACGAACCCCCGTTTTCTCAGAGCAGTCCTGCTGCGCAGCCGCCTCCTCTGCTGGGCGGTATAGCCCACTTCACAGTAGGAGCACCCGACATCCTCTTCAGTGAGACAGAGGCCTCACAGCTCCCCCGGCTTGCGGGATGCTGGCTTCATCTTCGGACATCGCTCCTAGGATGCGAGCCATCCTTCCTAGCCCCTCGCTGGTCAATCAAAGGCCGGGGCACCCTGGTTTACAAATAAAACGTATTGACCCATGAATCCGAAGTCCGCCTCCGGCCTCATAAATAATGTCCGGGTCAAGTGCTCTCCTTACAGCACGCGTCTCAGAACCCGTTCGGATCAATCGCATCACTTTCAGGGACAAGCTTTCCAACTGTTCGCCAGTGGGAGCGGGAAGCAGCGGCTCGGCTTCTGGGGGACCCACCAGCCCCGGCTGCGCCTCCGGGACAGCAGGACAAAGCGCTGGAGCCGGCCTCCGAGGACAGGGCACGAGGCCGAGTGCGGGGCACAGGCAGTGCCAGAGCAGAGCTTTGTGCTTCCTCTTGTCTACAGCATGGATGGCTGTGCCCATTAAAAACCACAGCCCTGCCTGCTGCGCTCAGTGGTTACAGCATCGACCCCTGCGCCTACAGGTCTTGGGTTCAATGCCCATCGAGGGCACCCACCTGGGTTGCAGGTTGGATCCCCACCCCGGTGGGGACACATTTGGGAGGCAACCAGTTGATGTGTCTCTCTCACATCGATGTTCCTCTCTCTCTCTCTCTCTCTCTTTCCCTATCCCCCCCCTTCAGTCTCTTTAAAAATCAATGGGAAAAATACCCTCAGGTGAAGGTTAACAAAATAAAATAAAATAAAAACTATAACATGTTATGGGGTTTATATCTGTGCAGATGGAACACACATGATGATCAGCAGAAACAGGATGCATGGGAAATGGATTTTTTTCACGGTTGCGACATTTCCACATTTGCATGAAGTGGTACAATGTTAACTCCAAGTAGACAGTGCCAAGTGAAGAGTATATATTGCAATCTGTTGAGCCACCACTAAAAAAAGACAAGAAGGTGAAGGCTTCAAAAGACAATGAAAACAGAATGTTAAGAAATCAACCAACTCCCAAGACAGGAAAGGAAGAAAAGACAAGAAAAAATAAAGACAGACAGAAGACAAATAGCAAAATCATATCCATAATTACAATAAATGTCAAGGGTTAAACTCCCCAGAGATAAGGCAGAGCTACTCAGGATTTTAGAAAGCAAGACCCAGGGATACGCTGTTGATAGGAGATGCGCATTAAATAGAAACACACAGGTGGGCTGAAGCAGAGAGCGGGAACTCCTGCAAGGGGCAGGGAGGCTGGAGTTGCTGCATTAACATCCGTCCAAAGACACTTAAAGACCAAGAGTATGACCAGAAATAAAGAGGGACATTTAGCCACAAAAAGAGACCGCAATCATCACCAAGTCCTCACAATAATAAACGTGTGCGTGCCTAATAACAGAGCTTCTGAGTACAGGCGGCGACCTGGAACAGAGCCGGAGGGGACAGGGCCAGGCCCATGCGCACTCGGGCACACAGCTTCGGGTTTCCGCTGTGCACTCACCTCCAAACTGCCCGCAAATCAAGGGAAAACCCTTTATCCTGTAGGGAGCAGAGAGCAGGCCAGAGACAAAGCCGCCCTCCCCCCCGTCACTCTTCCCAGAAGTGAAAGCTCGCAGTAGGTCAGTAGCCGTGGTTTCGGTTGTACGAGATTTTATTGTTTTCAGCTGCGCGTGGGTCTGGCCGGTGAGCTGACACCAACCCCAGGCACTGCGACAGGTTGCTCTGGAGACAGTCCGGTGTCCCTTGAAGTAGAGGTCACCTGCTTTTTGGCGAGTTCACGGGGCACCCACAGGCCCAATCTCCTGATGGTTGCTTCCCCTTTGGGTGCGACCCTCTGGCCGATGGCCCTGTGTGAGCAAGGTGGGCACCCATCTCTTTCCTCGGCTCTTATAGACACACAGACGTTTCACACCCGACACCCCATTTCTGAGGAGGAAATTAGGCCGATGATTATAGCTGCCAAAGGAAATCTCCTAAAATGTCCCTGATTGCAAAGAGGGAAGAATTCCACCCTCTCGCTTTCATTATTCAATATTCAGCAACTTGAACTGTGCGGCAGAAGCAACTTTCACCGACGCGCCAGCCCAGAGCGTCACACGCCATCTCGTTTTCAAACTGCAATTAAGTATTCGAAAGAGTGCACTGTTTCTTGTTCAACTACAGGATACGTGAGTTAAGCTCAGCTCAGATGTTTTAAAAATCGACATCATCGCGAAGGAAAGGCAGCATAAGGGCGCTTGCCAGGTGAACATTCGGCGACAGTCTCCCTGATGACACCTGCTGGCACCTGAGCACCGATGAGGCAAAGAGACGAGTCAGCACCCCACCCGCCCGGGAGCATGTGATCGAGAGTTGGCCGCCCTGGGACGGAATTACTTTCACAGCAGACCGTGTTGCAATTTGTCCCTGGGTGAGAAAACGAAGGTAAGGAGTGAGCCGTGGAGATGCGTGGAAGCTCTGGGCATGATGTTGAAACAGACAAGGCTACCTACCCAGGTCCAACGACGAGGGCCAGAGACCCGCCCCGCCTCCGTGGCCAGTAAACATATTGTTGTGAAATTACGTTCCTTGCTTTTCTCCGGTCCATAGTTGAATATTTTTGTGTTAAATGCTTTTTAGCTTTCAGTGACCGTCGACATGCATATTATATTAGTTTCAGGTGTACAGCACAGTGGCATTCCTATACCGTACAGCCCAGCTGGCGTGGCTCAGTGTTGAGCATCTACCTAGGAACCAGGAGGTCACTGTTCGACTCTGGTCACGTCAAGGCCCGGGCTGCGGGCTTGATGCCCAGTGCAGAGTGTGCAGGAGGCAGCGGATCAGTGATTCTCTCTCATCATGGATGTTTCTTTCTCCTTCTCTTCCTCTCTGAAGTCAATGAAAATATATTTTTAAAAACACACAAACAAAAACAACCAAGTGATCCCCCTGGGGAAGCATAGTGCCCCCTGGCACCACACTCTCAATCCCTTCACCTTTCCACCGGCAGCCATCCGTCCGTTTTGTGTCTGGGAGTCTGTTTCTGTTTTGTTTGCTGTGAAGGTGTTTCCTAGCCCAGACTGAGGTTTAGGTGGGTCTTTGAGGGGAGGGGAACCTGAGGAACAAGATACAGAATAGGATGTCTTCTCTAGTCCTCTCAGTTTGCACATGTAATAATGCGCATAAAAGGGGCTGGGTGCTGACACCCAGGGATCAGCCTCCGGTGGAGGATTAGAGGCGATTTTCAGTTTCTTGTTTTCATTTCTTCTGACACTTTGATTTTAACTCACTGAGACCCACATCAGACTTATGACCTCCAGATGAAAATGAATAATTGTGTGTTGTTTTAAGCCACTAACTTCACTGCCCCAGTGGACACCCACACCATGCTGGAGCTGTGTCTGTGTGTGTGTGTACACTCACTGGGATTCAGGGGTTTTTCTTTACTTTTTCATGGAATGTATTGGGTGACATCGTTAATAATTCTATATACATCATCTGCATATTGTATTGTTGCCACCCAGGCCACTGGGGGCTTGTGGAATGGGTGCGAGGGGCGGGCAGCGTGGGCCCAGCGAGGCCTGACGGAGCCGGAGCTCCTGTCGGCTGTCTCCGCTGAGCCATAGCTCTGAGCCGTTGCTCACCGCGGGACTCCATGTCCTCCTCGCTGGAGAGCAGACAGCTCCTTGCAGGTGCCCCTGGAGACTGAGTAACAGAGGTGATACCCAGTGTTTAGATTTCTAGGAAAACAGGTCTGTGAAGTGCCCCGGGGCCCTCAGACCCTGTCTGCTCCCCACTTCCCTTCTCCACTCTATACCCTCCCTCTAGAGATCCCACTGCTGATGGCGAACTGGCCCACAATCTTGGCCTCGTCCCCACACCCTCCCTCCCTGGGGAAAGCTGGCTTTTCCATGGACACCTGCCCCATCGTCCAGTCTGCAGCGGGAACACTCCTCGTCCCACAGCCCTCAATCCAGCCCTGGGCAGGAGGGTGCGTCCTGGGCTGCATTAAACAATAGACATTCATTGTCTCGGCCAGAGCCTACAGTCCAGGTACCTCTGCTCCGAGCCTCCTCCCACCTCCAGCTCTGGTGGCTCCTGGCCTTCCTGGTACCTCTTGGCTTGTGGAGGCATCACTCCAGTCTCTCTCCTCGTCACATGGCCCCTCCTGTGTTTCTTCTCTCTGTGTCTCTTCCTCTTCTCAGAGGACACAAGTCATACTGGACTGAGGGGCAGCCCTGCTCCTGTGTGAGCGCATCCTGACCACCCATCTGCAACTTCCCAACAAGGCTGCCTTCCGAGGCTCCAGAGCATCATGGATGTGGGGTACACCATCCAACCCAGTGTACCCTGCTTGCCACAGCCACCTACCATCCCCCAAGTCCCAGCTACACTCCCTGAGGACTTGGGCGCCTGGCACACAGCCCACCCCTGATCCCAAACCTGCCAGCAGCCAGAACAGCCTTGCCCAACACAAGCCTGACCCACCCACCCACAGCCCGGGCCCTGTGCCCCCTGACCACACGGCCCTGGAGACTCGCTCCCCGCCACTTCAGCCCCCCAGTCCCTGGGCTGCTCCATGAGCTTTGCCATCAGCACAAGGTGTCCCCGAAACCATGCGCTCATAAACGTCCTGTGAGACCCAGTCTCTTCTATCCAGTTCTGCTCCTGGGCTACATCCGTGGACAAAATAGGATTCCTGCCATGACGGAGGGGCCACCAAGTGTGGCACCGTGCCCTCTGTCCCCGCAGGGAGCCCGGCTCCTCTCCCTGCTGCCACTCCCACACCCCTGCACCCCTGGCCCCACCAGCCACCACCAGTCACTGTCCTCCCCTCCAGTCCCTGCGCAGCCGGTCCACCTGGAAACTCTCCATGTTGCTAGAGGCGGGCCTCTCCTTCCAGAGCACAGCACCACGGGGCTTGCCCGCCCTGCAGACCCTCAGGCTCTCGGACAGACCTCAGGAGGCCCTCGATGTGAGTGCTAAGCTGGGCCTGGAGACAGAGGGTGGCGGACCTGAGGCCTTCAGCAGGTTGAACCAGCACACTCCTCGCAGGGGTCACAGGCCCTTTATCCTCCGGTGCATGGGTCCCTCCCGGCTCCTCACGGGCTGTGCTCTGGGGTTAATAGTTTTTCTCACAGGGGCTGAGGCCTTTCCTCGTTGCCTCCACCTCCCCGTCTGGTTGGGGCGTGTGCCTGAGGGTTTGCACCTGGCGCTGGCTCACTGGCTCACCCACACGGTGCTTCGTCCTTACTTCCTCTCCCCACCTCCCTGCGTTCTAGGGAAATGCAGCAACCACCTCCATCAAAAGGCCACGCTGGACATGGGTCCCGGTCTGCACTGTCACCTGTAATCCGCTTGTCTGTGGCCACTCCTCCTTCTCCTGGGCGGAGCCGCCTCTGATCCCAGACCCCAGGCCCAAACCCTCCGTGTTCAGTCTCTTTGGACTGGAATCTCCCATCAGCATTTAAAATTGTCCCCGTCCCTCCCATTTTAATAAGAAAAATCCCTCCACATCCCGTTCTCCCCACATTCCCATTCCTCTCCCTCCTGGTCTCCATGTCCCAGGGCGCCATCACCTCGAACTTCACATCCCCTTGAAGCTGCCCCCGCCTCCCCCGGGGACGTGCCTCCCTGGGTTTCAGAGGTGGACCGCACCTGCTTGGTCCTGAGGCCCTTCCTTTTGTGTCCCCCTGCCCCAGGGCCTGGGACCTGTCACCTGCCCTCTGCCATGGCCGGTCCTCCAGTGGCTCTGGCCACCATGTCCGTGGGCTGTCACTGACACAGTCGCCCAGAATACAGCCTCCACAGCCAAGGGACGGGCTCCCGACCAATCATCACTCTCCTACACCTTTGAGTGACATTCACAGAAATGGACCCACAGAGCAGCTCTGGGTTCTTCCTGCCCCGACTGGGCCGTGTGCCCGCTGTCACTGTGGAATCTGGCGCCCCGCAGTGCATGGACGTGTTGAGCATCAGCCTCAGGTTAGTAGAGGAGCGAGGACCTCGGGCGAATGTGGACCAACCAGAGGCAACAGACTCGGTCTTTTCCGTTTCTCTCAGGAAGGACTGCTCTCTGAGGGCCTCGTGGACCAGGCCTCCCGGGTTCCCACCTGTAACTCGGCCATTGCAATAAGGCGGGGCCTTCATTTCCCCCTCCCCCTTCTCCTCCTCTCCTTCCTTCTCCTCCTCCCCCTCTCCTTCCTCCTCCTCCTCCTCCTCTTCTTCCTCCTCCTTCTTTTTAGTAAAACTGTGTTTTTATTATTTTTTATTTCCTTTTTTGTTAATCCTCACCCAAGGATATTTGCATATTTTTCATTGATTTTTTTTTTTTTTAAGGGAGTGGAAGAGAGGGAAAACCAGAGAGAAACAGTCTAGACTGACATCATCCAGGGACCAGGCTCCACAGACCTTTAGGCAAACCACAGCCCCTGGGGGGACGAAGGGACTGTAAGATTGAAGCCAGTGGACAGCCCACAGGTGTCCTCCACCTCCCCCAGGCCCCCAGGGCCTCCCCGGGGTCACTAAGGCCCCCTACAGATTGAACAGCAGCTGCAGCATCCGAGGCACGGGCTATATTAATATCACTTTGGGTCGAGAGGAAAAAGTGAACAGATCTAAATGAACACAATGGCCAATGACGCTGATAGCTCCTCTCCAAATGGGAGACGGACAATCAGAGCCCATAAGATGCTTTTCTAAGGCACGAACTTGCACAGAAGTGTTACAAGTGCAGGAGGTTTGGGGATAGTCTGCACAGCCAGGCAGAGTAGCCAGGGAACCGATAGGAAAACCCTGGATTCTGGAAGACAGTTGTTGCCCTCTGGGCTGCCAAGAACCCCACACACAACATCTCGGCGAGGGAGCAAACGGCCACCCCTCTGCTCACTGGGCCTCATGCACCTGCACCAGCCAGTCTGTGTTGAAGAGAAGCTTCCTGCATTGGCTGGTGTTTCCTAATTGAATCTACAATGTGCCTACATTTCAGGGTCAAACACTCAGTGAAGTTCACAGCTTGCCTTATATCAGTGCTTCTCAACACGTGTGTGGGACTTGAAGGTAATGGGGGACGGGGAGTCACGAGACGGCTTCTGAGGATGGAAAAGAAAGCACTCTCAACTATAAGACATCTCATTGCACTGATGTGCCATGGCTTATTTTTTTAAAGATTTGTCTTTATTAGGTTTAATTTTTTTATTGATTTAAGAGAGGACAGGAAGGGGACAGATAGAAACATCGATGACGAGACACAATCATTGATTGGCTGCCTCCTGCACAATCCCCAATGGAGCTTGCAACCCAGGCATGTGCCCTGACAGGGAATCGAACCATGACTTCCAGGTTCATAGCTGGACACTCGACCACTGAGCCACACCGGCTGGTGGGACCGATGTGCCAATGTTTACCTGAACAGCTTCCCATTGGTTGACAGGTGGACAGGTTTTTGTTTATTTTTTTTTCTATTACAAAGGTGTGACGTCACTGTGATGGTCAATGATAGGTAGATAGACAGATACATAGATGGATAGATAGGTAGGTAGACAGATAGATGGATGGATAGATAGATAGATGGATAGATAGATAACCGCTCTCTACATCTTCATGCACTTATGCAAGCTGGAATGGGGATAGTGACCAAGACTTGGATTACAATGTTGCTTAAAGTCAAAACTGCTCTGCACCTGTGGGAACAGAGGAGATACGTTAAACATAGTTTGCGGGGAAACGAGTAAACTCGTCATGTCGCTTTTTATACCAAAGCGCGGGAGAGTAGAGACAGATTCCGTCAAATATGGAGGGCCTGGCATTTCAACAACAATGAAAATGTGCAAGACAACTCAGATAGACTTTGCAAAGTCAGACCATTATTGGATTTCTTTCTTCGCGTTACGCGATTTGCGGGGAAAAGCCCGCTTACATCGGGGTAACAGTGCTTGGAGAGGAACAGAGAGGTTGGGCCCCGGCTCAGGGAAGCCCTCCATTCCAGCCCCTCCTCCCGCTGTGCGGGTTGAGCTCAAGAAACGAGAACGAATCATCAGAAGCCCTGCCTCGCTTGCACAAAAGGGCTCAGGAACAACTCTTCATGATCATCCACGGTGATGACGTCTTAAACCCTGGGCTCTCCCAGGAGCAGAAAAACCGAGGTCAGGACCGTGCCAGGCTGGCATCAGGAACTGGGTAAAGACGCCCGCCTGCAGCACAGCCCCGCAGCACAGGCCCGGGCTGGCGTTCTCGGCGCTGAGTCTCGGACCTCGAACCAGAGGGTCCAGGGCACACACCTGGGTTGCAGGCTCCCTCCCCAGCCTGGGGGTGAGGGGGGGAGGCAACGATGGGGACACATGGCGTTTCTGCCCCCACACTCCCTCCCTCCAAAAGTCCACGGGAAACACGCGAGCTGCGGGGGGCAGAGCCCACGCGTGCTTCCCCCGCTGCCCCAGGGTCCTGCCCGCCCCGTGCCACGTCGGGCTGCTCTTCGGCGCAGGCTCCCGGGTCATCGCTGCCAAGTCAGCCCTCGCCCCGAAATGAGCGGACTCTGCGGAAACGGACGCAGGGGAACGGCGTCTCCTCGGTGGTGCTCTCCACCCCGCGCCGCCGGCCTGGATGCTGCGGAGCCCGGCTGCGGGCCCTCGGGGCGCGGACCAGGCTCCCGACGGCACCCGGGCGTCTCACAACCGGGCCGTGCGCACCGGCACGCGCGCCCCGTGCCCGGCCTGCCTCGCGCCAGGCGCACCGCCGGGCCCCAGGCCGGCTCTCCAGGCGGCGCTGCCGGCTGCACCCCACGCGGAGGAAGGCCAGGGAGACGGGGAGGGGCTGCGGCATGAATGCCAGTTTCCGTCCACGTCTCCACGGAGGCCTTCACTCCCCCGGTGGCGGCGGGCCGAGCTGGGCGCCTGCGAACGTGCAGCCCCGTTCACACCTCGGCGGGCGGACGCGGGGTCCAGGGCGCAGCGCCATCCTGTGGCCCGGCCGGTGCGCGGACGACCGTGGCCGACCGAGCGGCACGGACAAGGTCAGACGGGACGCTTAGACCCGTCCTCGGCGCCCCGCTCGGCGTCCGTCGGAGCCCGCCCAGCCCCGCGCGGCCCCCCAGAGCAGCGCCCGCGCGCGCCCGTCCGCGCTCCCGAGCCGGCGGCCGGCGGTGGCGTGTGCCGACGTCATATGGGCCGCCCGCCCCCGATTGGCCGCCGCCGCCTCACCAGACCGCGAGCGCACGGGCACGCGGGCGGGGCGGGGCGCGCGGAGGCCACGCCCCCGGGCACGAGCGGGGCCGCGGGCGCCGGATCACGTGACCCGGGGCCCAGCCACCCGCCTTATAAGCCGCGCGCTGGGCGCCGGAGGCCCAACTCCGGGCAGTCCGGGCCGGGACGTCCTGCGCTTCCTCCTCCGGGACCTCCTCCGTCGGCGAGCCCGCGGGCGGGCGCCCCTGGCCAGGTATGCGGAGCGCGGCGCAGTCCCGGGAGCGGGGCAGCCGGCCTCCGTCCGGTCTGCGGCACCGACCCGACCCCGGTGGGCTCTGCTGCCCTCCCTCCGCCCGCGAGGACCGGGCACCTCGCCCCGGGCGGCCTGCGCACGCCCCGGGGGTTCTGGGACACGTTGGGGTGGAGGGGCGCGAGCGGGCGGGAAGGAGCCGGCGCCGCAGCCCTGGCCCCGCCGCCCCCCGCGGCCCCGGGCAGGCAGCGAGCTCTCCATGTGCTGGCGATGAATGAGAGCACAGCTCCCGGCGGGTCTCCCCGTTCCTTGCGGATGAACTTGGCCGCGACCCCGCCTTCCGCCCCCCTCTCCTTCCAGGAAAGCCCGTCCCACCCCGGTGACTGATGCCCAGACTGGACGACCTCTCCTGGGGCTGTTCGTGTGCTCAGGGCGCCCGGCGCCGAGGCCGCCCGGCAGCCCGCGCCGGAGGGCTGGCGGCCAAGGTGGGGGCGATGATCACCTCCTCGGTGGCCGGGCCCCCGCTGCGGGCGGCCCACAGCGCCCCCCACGCCCACCCAGCGCTCGGGCCTGGGAGCCCGGGCGAGGGGGGCCGCGGCAGCGCCACCAGCTGGCACCACCACCTGCTGCAGCGGAGCCTGGTCCTCTTCTCCGTCGGGGTGGTCCTCGCCCTGGTGCTCAACCTGCTGCAGGTGCAGAGGAACGTCACCCTGTTCCCCGAGGAGGTGATCGCCACCATCTTCTCCTCCGCCTGGTGGGTCCCTCCCTGCTGCGGGACAGCGGCCGGTGAGTGGAACTTTTTTATGAGGTGTCTGTGTGTGTCCGCTCGGTGATTTCCAGGCTGGGAAGCATTTGAAAAGGGAGCCATGGGAGGCGAGGCGTGCGGGTCCCGGCTGATGCGCTTAGCGGGAGGAGGAGGGCGGGAGCCAGGCCAGCCTCCAGGCCTCCGGGAGGAAGCGGATGGATGGCGATGGGGTGGGAGATAGGCGCCGCGCCAGCCCTCGCCCTCACTTTGGGGCTCGGAGGGCGCGACAGCGTCTCCGCGCCGGGGCTGTCACCCGGGCCGGCTCCCCGATTGGCCGCCTGCAGAACTGGTGAGCAGAGGTACCTGCCCGCCATTGGCTGCCGGTGCAAACACGCTACACGCCGGTAACTGAAAACAAACTGTCACGTGGGCGGAGGCGTTGCCAGGGAACCGCCTCCCTACTTCCTCCTGCGGCCAGGCCTGCCCCAGCCTCGCCGGGTGCGGGGCCTGTGCACCAGGGGG
>PVJC01053152.1:0-10907 GCA_004026665.1 Murina feae | reverse complement strand
GCAACCAGGCCAGCAGGGGAGGGCAGTTGGGGGTGACCAGGCCAGCAGGGGAGGGCAGTTGGGGGAGGGCAGGCCTGCAAAGGAGGGCAGCTGGGGGCAATTGGGCTGGCAGGGGAGCAGTTAGGCATCGATCAGGCTCACAGGGGAGTGGTTAGGAGGTGATCAGGCTGGCAGACAGAAGCGTTTAGGGGCAATCAGGTAGGCAGGCAGGCGAGCAGTTGGGAGCCAGCAGTCCTGGTTTGTGAGAGGGATCCCAGATTGGAGAGGGTGCAGGCTGGGCTGAGGGACAACACCCACCCACCCCCAGTGCACGAATTTTGTGCACCAGGCCTCTAGTATGTGTATATTAAAAAATAAAATAAAAATAAAGCACATGGGTCAGCACAGGCTCTCAAAAGACGCCAGCTACTCCCATCATGACCACGCCTCCCAACTCCCCACCAAAGACAGGAGGGTGAGGCACCCTGGCTCAGGAGTCCATTCCTCCACACAGGCTGGTGAGGAGGATCCTAGAGAGGCCGCGGGCACCCAGTGGCCCCCAGGAGGGAGGTGTGGGTCCCCCCTTCACAAGTCCGGGAGGCCCTGCAGCTTGTCTGGGAGGGGGGCGGGCTGCACCTCAGAGATTCCTCTTTCTGCTGTCGAAGCTGAAGCGCCTCCTCCTCCTCCTCCTGCTGCAGCCTCTGCCGCAGCTGCTGCACCTTCTCCCGCTTCAGTTCCAGGAGCCGCCTCTGCTCTTGCTCCAGTTCCTGAGCCACCGCCTCCTCCATGGCCTTCCGGGCAGCCTCTGGGAGCTGCTCTGGGAGAGCCACGAGCTCTGGAGACCGCCTATCAAGAGGAGGGAACATCAGCGTTCACACAACCGCCTTTCGACAGGTTTACAGAGCGACAGGTCGTCACAGACCCTAATGGAAGGCCCTCGGCCAGGAATCACACCTGCACTTCAGGTCCCCCAGGCGGGCAGAAGGCCACGCCCTCAGAGATGCAGGCAGCATCCGTCCCATGAGACAAGCCCCTATGGCTGCTCGGGCCCCGCGTGCACATGGAGAAGGGCAGCCACAGCAGGCCCTGCCGGCCCGGGCCCAAGGCGGAGACGAGGCTCCCAAGCTGGCGGCCGAGGAGAAACTGAAGTGCTGGCCCTGATGGCCCCTCCCGCACAGCTCCAGCCCGCTGTGCCTCCACGAGGACTGGGCCTGCTACTCGAGGCTCCTACCGTCAGTGTGAAGTCCCCAGAGGCTGCTCTTTCTTTGCCTCCCAAACTGCACAGAGGCCAATGCCTAGGAACCAGGGGGACGCAGCAGCACCCCTCCCAGACGAGACCCGGAACAGGCCACAGAGACCCAGGGACAGGGAACCCCACCCCCACCCGGCCCAGTGAGCCAGGCACGGGGCCACCCCTAAGCGGTGAGAGAAGAGGAGCACAGCAGACGCCAGGCTCCAGATCTCCGCGCCGAGGCCGCACGCTCTTCCACTGAGAGGAATCCATGTTGAAAAGCAGATCAGAGTCCCGATGGTTGCTCAGTGGTTAGTGTCAGCCCACACCCCAAAAGGGTCTCGGGTTCAATTACAGTCTAGCGCATGTACCTCGGTTGCAGGCTCGATCCCTGGCCCTGACTGGGGTTCATGCAGGAAGCAACCAATCGATGTGTCTCTCACATCCATGTTTCTCTCTCTGCCCTCTGCCCCTTCCTTCCACTCTGTCTAAAAAAAAAAAAAAAAAAAATCAATGCAAAAAATATCCTCAGGTGAGAGTAACAACAACAAAAAGGGTGAAAGAAATTCAGAGCGAACTCGGGTGCATGAGGTGGGTGGGAAGGGAAGGACGAAGGGTGTCCGTAGAGTAACAAGGTGTTTGCTGCTTGCACCCTGGCTCTGAAAGGAAGCCCCTTTAGAACAATGAACGCATACTTGAGGCCCAGCGTTTCGCCTCCCAGAGCAGTTTTCCTAAAAGCCAGGGCACGTGTGCATTCCCAGGGCCCCAAATCCTAGGTTAGAAATTGCTCTTGCCGCCCAACCACCACCTCCTCCCACAGCGCTCAGGCCCGGCTGAGGTCACACAGCCCCCTCCTCCCTCCAGCTCCAGCCCAGCAGCAGATGGAGGGCGGCCCCGCGCTTGGCTAGAATGGCAGGTGACAACGGGCCTTTGGAACAATTCCCTCTCGGCCCCTTGAGGCCACAGAAAGAAGGCATGGCATCTCTGAAATACCATTAAAAGCCTTCCTTCCTCCAGCCCTAAAAGTATAACTCACACCAGAAACGGTCCTGAGTGACGTCTTTAATTCTCTGCTGCTGCCAGCTCCGCCTCCCCTCTTCCCAGCACCCAGCTTCCTCCCAGGCCCCACACAGCCCGGCAGATGCAGACGTAAGTGATGCGGCTGCCACCCCCTCGAGGATCCTGCCCCTGAAAGAGCCTCCCAGCTCTCCGCCTCATCAACCCTCCAACTCATTTCCAGCCTCTGCTGCAAACGCTTTTTTCCCCCCATCAAGATGGTTCCTTTACTGTGTCTCCCTGGGCTGTGTCGCTATGTGGAACCCCAGGGACAGATGCTGCGGGAAGATGAGGCGTCCACAGCACGACAGGCTGAGCCCAGCTGCACGCACCACTCCGTGTCCTTGCGCTAACGATCTACCATCCTGAGCTCCCCTCGGGTCCAAGGCGGGCAGCACTGGCCCCAAAGGCGGACCCCGCGGCCACTGGGGGTGAAGCCTGCAGAGAGGCAGGTGTGCTTTCCAGGCCGCCCTCGGGCGCCAGCCCCAGTGGGTCACTGCAGCCCGCGTGGCAGCCCGCGTGGAAGAGAGGAGGCAGGAGGGCGGCAGGAAGAGGTGGAGAGAGACACGTCCCGGATCCTCTGGCACAGCCGTGCGCCACTGACACTGGGTGGCAACCAGAGACACCCGTGTCGCCACATGCCACCCCGTGGTTCACCTCATGGAAGATGGGGGCGTGGCAGAGGGAAGACTGTCCCTGCCTCCCCGGCCGGGCCTCTGGCATGAAGTGTGCATGGCGGTGGCTGCTTGCGAGCCCAGCCCACGCTCGCGGCCCTGCCCTTTGCTCCTAGCCCCTCTGTGCATCGTGACGTCTAGGGAAGGTGCAGGCTCTATTACTCACGGTCCCTCACCTTCTGTGCTGATGGTGCTTCGACATTCTTAAAAAGCCTGCTGGTCAAAGAGAAGCTGCCTCTCCCAGGACCAGCCAATTCTTACAGATAGTCCTGTGCCTATACCCCACCCCTCCTTATCACACGCCCCGGGGGTGTTTCCCTGCCCTAAATCACCCAGAGACCACCCCATAACCCCAAGTGCACAGCATTATTCAAACCATCCACGCCCGTGCTTCGGGTCCCTGCCCTGCCTCATCCATTCCTTCCCACGAAAACCCCAATAAAGGTTCTGGACCATGCCCCCCCTTCTCACCGCTCCCGCCTCCTGACCAGCCCTGGTCCCTCCGCCCGTGGCCCCAGTGGCGTGGCATGCCCTCTTCTCTAGAAATGTTAGTAACATATTCCTCTTTCGGGGCCACTGGCCTCCCCATGATGCCAGTCACCTCCGTGTATTAAAATTCCGCAGGTTCAAATGAGGCACAGAGCTGCTCCCCACTAAACCAGGAAAATCACCCCGTTCCTAGCACGGCTGTGAGGGAGAGCGGGGCCTGGGAGACTCCGAGAGGACAGAAGGCGTGTCCCGAGGGCCCTGTGCGCAGCAGCGCTGGGTCGGGGAGAAACGCAAGGCGCCCTGGCTGCCCTCACTGCCCAGCCTCTCTCCCAGAGGCGCTGCGAACCACTGGCCTCTTCCCAGAAGCCCTTTCTCTGAACCACTCGCCTCGGTCCTCATAGAAAGCACCCTGACCCGGGTGTCCACAGCCACCACGGAGGCCCAGAATGCCACGTCACCCCTCGGGGCAGAGCTGTTGCTGCCGGCTGGTCAGCACCTGAGAACAGGCCCCTCAGTACATCGCTCCTGCAGGCTGCAGGGCATGGGGAGGAGGGAGCTCAGGTCCACGTGCCTCCGGCCCTCAGGGCACTGTCAGCAAGCCCCTGCGATGGGCAGTCTCTGCTCAGCAGCCAGCCCCGGGCCCCGAGGGCGTGGATGCTTCGAACCACTCAGGCCACAGACAGCCACACCTGGGTGGCCCTGGCCCTGCCTGTCCTTGTTGAGAACAGCAGAGGCCCCACGAAGCCAGATATCCCAGTGACTAAAATCTAGTCCTGATTCTGCAAGCAACTAGCCATGTGCGCTTGGGCAAGCCCTTCACCTCCCCGAGCCTCCGTTTCCCCATCTGTAAAAGGGGTGCGAGAGGGGAAGGTGAACTGAGCAGAGAAACGCTAAATGATGTCTAAGTTGTGGTGAGTTTCAAACCCAGACATAGAGCCCTCTGAGCACCATCCAATCCACTCACATGCAGGCGGGGACCTATAAACCGGGTCTGCGGCTAGAAGCCAGGACAGGATGGGGGCGAGGGGGGCATGAGGAAAGACTCTCGGGGGGCGGGATGCTCCCATGGGATCTGGGGGTGGGTGCGTGGTGTGTACTCGTGTGAACATTCGTTGACTTGTACAACTGGGATTTGTGTACTTCCGTGTATGTAAATAGCTCCAAAAGCTTCTGTCTGCTTTTTCTCAGAGCGGGCATTTTTCTCCAATTACAGAGAAAAGAGAAAATATTGGGGGGAAGGGAGGCAGGCTGGAGGAGGTCAATGGGGGGAAAAGGGGGACATATGTAATACTTTCAACAATAAAGAATAAAAAAATAAAAAGAGGAACCAGTGCTTGGTGAGGGGGAGAGCATGACTCGCCAGGTTTCTGCAATGACTCAGGGGGTACCCCCTCGCGTGCACCCTTGCTCCCCAGATCCTGACAAGGGGAGCCCTGGGCACAGGGATGGCTCCTTAGGGTCCAAGGCTGCTCACAGAACCAAGGGTACACCCCCCCCCCACCCCACGCCACCTCTGGGGGGAGCGGAGCATCTTTCTCCACCACCCGAGAGTGCGCGGAAACAGCCCTGGCTGGTCTTGCTCAGTGGTTAGAGTGTCAGCCCGTGGACCAAAGGGTCCCAAGTTCGATTCCTGGTCAAAGGCACATGCCTCGGTTGCGGGTTCATCCTTGGGTGAGAACTTTAAAGAAAGAGTGGATGGGATCTAAAGCTACTCACACGCGATGGAGAACAGCCCCAACCCACGAGAACTGGCCCTTACCCTTCTGGAGAGACGGGCAGCGCGCGGCTGGCCGCCACCTTCTCCTCGGGCACCTCGGGCACCTCGGCCTGGGAGCACGGTGCCTCGCCACTCCTGCAGGAGGCAGGTGGGCTTGGGGTTTCATCCCTTGACAGCAATGAAGAAGCAGAAGTGTTAAAGGCAGGAGGCTCCAGTGGCACCCCATTCGGGGTCAGAGAGCTGTGATGGGGGCAGGGAGGCAACCCCAACCGTTTCCCTTGCTCAGGTCTTAACTCCCCCTACCCTCCCTGCCGCTTCCGGAGCTCGAGCTCCTTACAGTGAAGAGCAGATGCGCCCTCCCATGTGGGAGGAAGAATGCTAATGGACCCAAGAAGTTCTGCCTACGGCAGGTGTCCCACAGATGCTGGCAACCGAGCACAGCTCAACTTGACCCAGGGACTCCCCTTGCAGACAGCACCAGCGCCCAGTCTGGGCAGGGCACCTCCTTCCCCTGGCAACACTACGGGGCCCCACAGGGTGCTGCCCCACCAGAGGTGGGATGGCCGCTGGCTGGGTGGGGCTGGTGGGCGGAGACTAGGAGGAAGGGCCCCTGGGCAGGCCCCTGGGCAGGCCCCGCACAGCCCATAGCCGCTAACAGCAATCTTTCCAGCCCTGGTGGGAAGGCAGCTGGGTCAGAAGAGACCTGCCTCATTCAAGAGTTCCTAAGCTCCCCTAATCAGACGAGGCGCCCCGATTTCAGCTGCAGACTGACTACTCAGAAGAGGCCAATCTCCTCACCCTCCAACTCCAGGAGGGCCACTCGCTCCCCCACTTCTCCAGGCCCGTCACCCCAGACCCCAACCTCCCACACACGACTCCACCCAGGTCGGCCGCGCCCCCCGGGAGGCACGAGCTCACGCTTACCTGTGCAGGGGCGCAGGCGGGAGGGGGCTGCGTGCAGGGGGCTCCGGCGGCTGCCCGGCGAGGGCCCGGAGAGGCCCTTTCCCAGCGGCCTGGCTGTGCCGGGGACGCCCCAGCCGCTCCCCGTACAGAAGTGAAGGGGATATCCTGGTCAGATGAGCCACAGAGGGGAGTCAGGAGACTGGGGTGCAGTGGGGACCTACGTCCACTCCTCCTTCCAGCTGGACCCCAGCCTGGCCCCAGGCTCAGGAAGTGGTGAGGGGCGGAGGGCAGAGGGCAGAGCAGTGGGAGAGCAGGAAAGGGGACGCCCTGCCGAGGGCCCCGCTGCCTGTGCTGACCCTGGAGCAGAGCCCACAGGCCGCATCGCACCCCCGGGGCCAGGGAGGGACGGGAGGACCCGCAGGAAACAGGAGGACGGGGAAGCCAGACTGCAGGGCCAGACTGCCGGAAATGCTGCGCTGGAGCTTCAGGGAAGAATTCTGATGGTTTTTCAAGGTCCAAACGGGAGAATGACTGCCCTCCCCCTTCCAGGTGAAGCCTTTGCCTTGTCAGGGCTCAAGCCTGGAAAGCTGGAAGCCCCCTCCCCGCCAACACACACAGCCACGCCTGTCCTGCTGTGCAGGCCCGGTCCAGCTCGGAGCTGCAGAACTGACCCTCCGCATGAGTCCTAGGCCCCCGGTTACTCCAGCATCGGCCTCACCCAGACGCACAGTTCAATCCCAGGGACAAGGCGGGGCCCCGGCCCAGTGCTGCCGTGTGCAGGCAACCAGGCCCCACAGCTCTTCCCTCGCCTGTCTCGGCGTGGAATCACCGGCCTGCTCACTCACACCCACACTCACTCACACACTCACACACACTCACACTCTCACACTCACACTCACTCACACACTCACACTCACACACACACTCACACACACACACACACACACACACACACACACACACACACACACACACACACACACACACACACACACACACTCACACACACACACACACACACACACACACACACACACTCACACACACACACACACACACACTCACACACACACTCACACACACTCACACACAAGCATATACACTCACTCATGCTCTCACACACACACTCACACAAGCATATACGCTCATTCATACTCTCTCTCTCACACACACACACACAATCACACACACATACACACTTCACCAGGCCATCCTGTCGGTTCCCATGCGCCTTCAGGCAGGAGCACCTGAGGCACGCGGACCAGCCAGGAGTTCTGCCCGGCACACATCCCCGAGTTCCTCGCGGCGGCCTCCCCAGCCATACCTCTCGGAGCCTTGGGACCGTTTCCTCGGCAGCTCATCGTGGCTGGACTGGCTGTTGTCCTGGTCTTGTCCTCCCAGCCTCTGGGCCTGCGGGCAGCAGCGGTGCAAAGCGCATGTTGGAAGGACTGGACGTGGATCCCTCCGCCCTCCCACTGAAAGCCATGCTCGGAGGAAGCACTAAGAGAGGCTCTTCGGTGGGTGAGGACCCCTCAGGATGCAGCGGAAGCGGCCTGTCTACTGTCCAGCCAAGGCCCCGGGGGCTCTGGCTCAGTCCCGGCTCCCAGCTGCTGGCCGGGCTGGCTGGGGGGGGGGGGGGAGGGCGAAGCAGACACCTCAGCCACTGCACCTGAACCAGAAGCCAGGGCTGCAGGAAGACACACAAGAGAACAGCCTGACCCTGCAGCTGGACGCTCACTGTCGTTGAAGAGGCCTGTGAACTAACACCCCATGACCTCAGTGGCCCGGACCTCCAGGGCCAGTGCCACCAAGGATACTGGACGCCACAGCTCCACCCAGACAGACAGACAGAAAGGGAGCTCCGTCTACACAGCTCCCATCAGCGGGTCACGGACCCCTTTCTGGGCAAGGATGCACCGTTTATCAAAAACCCAACAGATCTCATCGTAAAGCCTGGGCCTCGGCACAAGTGGGAAGAGCAGGACTATCCTTGATGACCTGAGGATGTCCTCCAGGGGCGGGGTCAGAGAGTGCAGGGATGTGGTCAGCCGCGCCTCCACCCGTGCCAGCCACGGGGAGGACTCAGTCAGATTAGTACCTAAACCAGAGCCGGCCTTCAGAAGAGGGCCACCAGTTAGCTCCGCGGGGCACACGCCTCCCGCCCCCGCCTAAGGCAGACGGACAGACAGACTGGCAGGCGAAGGAGCAGCCCCTCCTCTGGCCTCTGACAGCACAGGAGGCCTGGGCAGGAGACAGCTCACTCCCTCTTCTCCAGGGGGTCCTGGCCTGGGTCCACAGTGCCCCCCCAACACACACCTCTCCACTGGCAGCCTGAACCCCAGCAGCTGTGGCCCACTCTGCCATGTGGATGGAAGAGGAGGGGCTGGGCCTGAGTTAAAAGCCAGCTCCCCAAATTTCATAAAAAATAAAAGGGCTGCCCTAGCCGGTTCGGCTCAGTGGACAGAGTGTCGGCCGGTGGACTGAAGGGTCCCAGGTTCGATTCCCGGGTCGCGGGCTCAGTCCCCAGTGGAGGGTGAGCAGGAGGCAGCTGATCAATGGTTCTCTCTCATCACTGATGTTCCTCTCTCTCTCCCTCTCCCTTCCTCTCTGACATCAATAAAAATATATATTTAAAAAAATAGGCTGTTGGAGTACCTTCTGGTGCCTGCAGAGCAGGGCTCCCTGCCAGGGCTGCCACTCCTCCTCCTCAGCCGCAGGCAACAGCGGGCGCAGTCCTCCTCCCGCCCCCCTTCCTCCCGTCCGTGTTCCACTCACAGCCTGTCTCCCTCGCCCGGCTCAGGACAGAGCGCCTGCTCTCATCTCTCAACACAGCATCAGCACAGGATTACGAACGGGAAGCAGGTAGATGCGGTGGCTGGGGGCTGGGAGGGGAGCCTTCATCCGCACAGCAGCAGCAAAGGCGTCAGAAGCTCCGTCCCAGGCAGTCGGGGCCAGGCCTCAAGGACCCCCGAGGGAGGAAACTCCCGAAAATGCCTCCTGGGATGGGCAGGAAGAGAGACCCTGGCCACCACTCAGAGACTCACCTCCCAGCGGGCTGCGTCCGGGACCGGGGCAAGCACATCCACGTCCAGCAGGTGCTCTGAGATCCGGCTGCGAAATCCCAAGTCCTGGAGGTGGCGGGGGGAAGGTCAATGCTGCCCCTCACCCCGGGTCCCCCCAGGCCCCCCCCAGCCCCCCAGGAAGAAGCCGCCACACGCCAGGCACTGCCCAACATGCCGGACACCCTGACATCTAAGCGTTATGATCTTCAGAGCGACACGAGCGAGTGACGGGAAGAGGTGACCAAGCCAGGGTGCTACCGCGCTCTGTGGGCCGCAGGAGGCGCGTGCGCAGTCACTGTAAGTCCCCCTCATCGTCCTGTGGGGCTGGAATTCCTCGCAGGAAGGTACGGAGAAAAAGAGCAGCGCTCCTATTCGCGTCTCCCGGCTGAGGAGGAGGCCTGGCCGCCACGTCACTTCCCCACGGTCGCGCCGCTGACAGCCAAGGGGCTGCGGGCAGATGTGCCCGGGCCAACTCCAAAGCCCAAGCTCTTGGCACGACGCCTGCCGCAAAGCTTGTCACCTTCCTGCTGTCTCCCTCCTGTGCCGCCCAAAGCACCCGAAGCCTGTGTGCAGCTCGGATGTCCTGCCCCCATTCAGGTGCCTCCGACCACGGGCCCTCGGCAGCAGCGCTTCCCCACAGGCTTCTTGCTGGGGCAGACGGCAAGTGCCCCACAGGCGCCAGCCCCCTGCTGCCCCGGTGCCAGGTAACCATGCTGCCGCCCCTCCACCCGAGATCCCGCTGGGCAAGGGGAGGGGCTGCTACCTGGCAGCATGCTACCAGGGACAGCTGTCATCGGCCCTGACCAATGGCGGACGCCCAGCCATGTTCCGGTCCTACAGGCCGTGCTGTCGCCCGCCCACCCGCTCAAGAAGAGAGGACGGGCGGGGGGGGGCACCGTCTCCACACAGCAGCCCCTCGGAGGGGCAGAGCCCACCCAAGAGCCCCGCGACATGGCCACTCTTCACGGTGCCCTCTGCCGGCGGGGCTCTCTGCCTTGCCTTCCTAGCTTATGAGTTCCTTTTTGTGACATATTCCTTTCAGGTTGAGTTCTACCCCGCTTAACGCAGCTGCCATCTGCCTCCTGAACCCAGGGCCCGGGAAGGGGCTGGAGCACCCACCTCCTGCCTCCGCTGCACCCCTCACATCACTGCTGCTCAGCCTGACCCTCTTCCAGGAACCCATCCCCTTGGTCCACCTCCTCCAAACAGCGGGAGTGCGGCTCCCAGAGGCAATGCTTGGCCCCAGTGCACCCCGAATCATGCCCCTCCCGAGACGCAGGCCTGGAGGACACGGGACACTGCGGGCTGCGGGAAGGGCTGGGACAAGGAAACCAGGGAGGCTGCACTCCAGGACTACGTCCTGACTTTAGAAATGAAACCCCAGCGCCTGCCCGGCCCGAGCCCGAGACAGTCCTCGACATCGCTCAGTGACCGCGCACAGTCCGTGGCCGCCTGGATCCCGGTGGCGGCCCTGCGGAGTCCAGAGGCGCTGGCCTCACAGGACCTCAGGGCATGCACACGCGGCCCTGGCAACAGCAGCGCCTTTCTTTAAGGCTTATGTGCTGACGGTTCCCTTGACCCCATTTCTTCTCAGGACAAGCTATAAAGCAGGCAGCATCACCCTTCGTGACGGCCCAGAACCTGGAGTCCGACAAGACCTAGGTGTGACTCAAACTGCCCCGGGTGTACGCTGTGACGAGAGGCAGACACTCCAGCACCGTGACCCGCGAGCACACGCCTTCTCCCAGCACCTGCGCCCTCCTCTGACTCACCAGGCCAAGGAGGGACTTGGAGTC
>PVJC01053151.1:0-10909 GCA_004026665.1 Murina feae | reverse complement strand
ACCCCCTCTATGTTGATCTCTCAGACTCTTGCCCTCCCCTGCATGTTGTTCTCTTTTTTGAGCTGTGACCAGGGCTGGGTGCTGCCTGCCTCCCAAGCTTGCCTACTGCCCATCTTCCTCCAGCCACCAGAAAACAGGGAAAACCCCGCCTTGTGGTCAGGCCAGCCTTTTCCTGCTCCCTGATCCCCGGAAGGGACCTGGGAAGCTGCCAAGCAGGCCGCCAACTCTTTCCCACTCACCCATCCCCTGCTGCCTTCCTTTCCCACTTCCCGGTGCCACCAAGAGGTCTGGGGAGCTGCCAAGCAGGACCCCGGCCCCTGCAGCCTTGCTTTCCCGCTCCCTGGTGCCCTGCAAAGGGCCTGGGCAGCCACCAAGCAGGTCGAGACCCCCCCCGCCGCCACTTTCCCGCTCCCCGTCCCACCACCTTGCTTTCCCACTTCCTGGTGCTCTGCAAGGGGCCTGGGAAGCCCTCCAAGCAGGCCACTGACCCCCTGCTGCTTCTTTCCCGCCCCCCGATGCCCCTCCAAGGGCCTGGACAGCTGCCAAGCAGGCCGCCGACCCCCTGCCACCTCCTACCCGCTCCCTGATGCCCTGCAAAGGGCCTGGGAAGCCCACCAAGCAGGCCACCAACCCCCTGCCGCCTCTTACCTGCTTCCCAGTGCCCTCCAACCCTGCCGCCTCTTTTCCACTCACGGGTCCTGGGTCCTGCGCTGTCCTGCCCTGCAGCCGCTCTGTGCACTTGGGAGGTCCCTCAGCCTGGCCTGTGCCCTCTCTCAGTCTGGGACCCCTCGGGGGACGTCCACCTGCTAGCGTGCCTGACCAGCCTGGGTGAGGGGCTTTAAGGCTGCTCACAGCTCCCATTGACCCAATGTCCCACCAAGGCTGGCTGGACGCAGGTTTCTGGGGTTTGTTTATCTCCTATAATTGATGCTGTTCCTTTAAGGCCTGGGGTTTGTTTATCTTCTATAATTGATACACTGTTCCTTTAAGGCGGCCTACTAACTACTAAGGAAGCCTCCTCTCTGCTTCACCTCGCAGCGTCTATAATGAAACAATGTTACTTTTACTGGTTAGGCCCAGGCTGCTCTTTCCTTCAGCTCCTGAGGATTCTATGAGTGTTATATTGTTTCAAACCTGTGTTTCGCTAGAGCCAGTTTAAGCGGAGCGAGCACAACTTCACTTTCGCTCCTGCCGCAATGGAAACTGCCGTTTACTCAGGTCCGTGAGTGGCGGCCTCCATGTTGGCTGGGTTAATTTGCATACAGCCGCTCTGATTGGCTGGTGGGCGTGGCTTACCCCGTCTCGGAGAAACGGTTAATTTTACTATTTCGCTTTTATTAGTTTAGATGTTTTAATCCTCACCCAAGGACATGCTTAGAGAGGAAGGGAGAGGGAGAGGGAGAGAGGGAGGGAAGGAGAGAGAGAGAGAGAAACATCAATGTGAGAGAGGAACATTGATCAATTGCCTTCTGTGCCAGGGATAGAACCCGCAACCCAGGTATATGCCTGACTGGGAATTGAACCAGAGACCTTTCTGTGCACAGGATGGTGCTCAACCAACTGAGCCATTCCAGCCGGGCTATTACATTTCCTTAAAGCAAAATTCCCACAGTGTCTGGAATGTGTCATTGTCCGCCCGCCCCCGTTCTCTCCCCTCCTCTTCTCCCCCCGCCCCACCCCGTTCCATTTCCCACACTCTCCAAAACACACAGAAAATCTCTCCTACCCAAAACAACAGATCCGGGAGGTCTGTGATCAGCTTTTCATCTCTGTCTCCTCAGAAGGAAATCATGATCAATTATTTTCTCCTCTAAAATATGCTGACTTCACAAGCTAGGAAAATATAGACTTTGTAAAACATATTTCAGTGATCACTTATATGTAGAACAAACAACATTTTAAATGCATTTAAAAATACCCCGAGCACGAACTAACATGCACACTTTCACATGCACCCACCGAGAAACCAAAACCCTAAGCCAAGTCTGGAGCTAGTCGCTGAGTTGGTTTTGAAATGTGAGTCTTTACAGTCAGGACAACATGGCTACGTTTTAGATAATGTCGTGACTAATTTTTCTGTATTTGTCACCCCTCCCTTGCCTAGAACAATCTTAATACTAATCTCCATGCAAGACCTATGGCTTTCTCATGCCACTAAGGGCTTTCCCCCACCCTTTTTAATCTTTTTGAGTAAATAATACCTTTACTTGGTATAAATCTTAAGAAGGACCAAGGGTTAAATAAGGAATATTAGCCCTGCTTTTCAAGAACTGAAGTCACTGTGATGTCCCCCAGGGTGGTGATAAAACCTTAAAAAAAAAAACAAAAAAATAACCAGATCTTCTGAATCCTTAACCCCTTTCGAGAGTCAGCTATTCGATGCGCTGCTTCCACTGATCCCGCTTGGAGAAGCCGCCCCGTTTCTGTTCCTCTCCCAGCACCCTGAGCTCACCCTTCCCGCTGAGACCGCCTCTCCAGCTACTTTGTAATAGGAGTGTTTGCTAAGTTGAGTCCGAGGAACGTGTGCTGAAAGATCTGGAAGATGGAATTAGTTTCTGAGTGGTTGTATGGTGTCTGAATTTGAGCAAATACCAGACTGTACTGGGCTGTGCTGCCCACACCCAGCTGCCTCACAAAGCCCGGTGACATCACACAGGGGCCCCAGCCCCAGGGCCCCAGCCTGGGAGCTCCAGCCAGCAGGTGGAATCCAGGACTGCCCGAGTCCAAAGTGTCCTGGAGGGAGTTAGCATCCTCACGCCTCAGCTGAGGAAATGGGAAAAGTCTCCTAGTGGGAAAGCCAAAACCTTAGCCTCTCTTACATTTTTAACTCCTTTTTAAAAAATTTATTTTAGCCCTAACTCGTTTTGCTCAGTGGATAGACCACTGGCCTGCAGACAGAGGGGTCCTGGGTTCAATTCCAGCCAACGGCACATGCCCAGATTGCGGGCTTGATCCCCAGTGGGGGACATGCAGGAGGCAGTGGATCAATGATTCTCTCTCATCATTGATGTTTCTATCTCTCCCTCTTCCTTTCTCTCTGAAATCAATAAAAGAAATATATTTTAAAAATGTATTTTAGAGAGAGAGAGAGAGGAAGCAGAGGCGGGGGTGGGGGAAGAAACATCAATTTGTTTTCCACTTATTTATGCATTCATTGGTTGATTCTTTGTGTGCTCTGACCGGAGGTTGAACACAGCACTTCGGCATATTGGGACGATACTCTAACCAACTACCTGGGCAGATTAATTCTTTTGAAATAAACTTAAAAGAGCAAGCTTTCAACATACCTCAGTCAACTTAAAGAAGAGCCACGAGGTCATCGGGCCGCCTTTTAACTTTTTACTCTACATGACGCAACATTTAGATGTTAGCAGATGCGTTTGGCCAAGTGCTTGTGAAATTTCCTCTTTCTTGGCATGTCTGAGCAGATTCGAGCCTCCCCCGGCTGAGAGGCTGACTCGGTGTTTTGCTGGGGACCAGGCATCTGCTTCCAACTATGTGAGAGGGCAGGGCAGGGCCTTTGGATGCCTCTCTGCCCAGCTGTGGTGGCAATCATGACCTCCAAGCATGGCTCAGTCACCTCTGGAAAAGCTCAACAGGAAGGTCCTTCTCTGTCCCTTCATAATAAGAGTGATATTCAAAAGAAACACTTATTCATAATAACCCTCATCTGGAAACAGCCCAATGTCCTTAACAGTAGAAGGGGTAAATTGTGGTCATTCCTATAATGAAATGCAAAACAGCAACACACGACTGAACCACAGCCACAATCAACAACATGGAAGGATCTCGCAACCGTAATATTGAGCAATAGGCGCCAGACCCAGGAGCTCATAGTCCTGTTTCTATAAAGTTCCAGAAGAGGCACGATTAATCTAGAGTGACAGCCCCCAGAGCGGCGGTCGCCGGAGGGTGGGGTTGGGGAGTGCTTGTTCCCGAGACACGCCAAGAGTGACCCCTTCAGAATGGTCTGCATGTCCTTGGTCTGGGCAAAAGCTTCATGAAAGTCATATACAAACTTTCACTGGGCCATTCAGGGAAGACTGTGCGTTTCACGGTAGGCATGTCACGTCCTCAAAAAATTGAGGAAACAGTGCATAGGCACCATGTTTTTGACGAAAGGACAGGAGATATGGGTCCTCCTGTGAGAGTTGCTGAAGAGTGCCCCGGGGAGCTAGAGTCCCAAGGCTGGGCGGCGGGTAAGGTGAAAGGTGAAACGTGCTTTGTGTGGCTACACCCGGAGTCAGGGTTAGAACCCTGGCCTGGATTCGGGGGCACAGCTGTCAGAGCTGATTCATAAGGAGAGAGGACACCGTAACAAAACCAAAGGCTTAGAGCAAAGTCACAGCAGAAGGCAGGTAGCTGGCAGGAACCGGGGGAAGGAGGGCGGGAAGACGGGGGAGAGCAAGGTGAATGTGCAAGAGACTTCTGGAACTTTCCCTATGGCGAAAAGGAAAGCAGAAGGCTGACACCAGGCAGGTGTTCTCTCCCATTAGCAGCACCTTGCATTGTAGTCGATTCTAATTACAAGGAGGAAACGAAGCGGCTCCAAGCTTTATTCTTAGGTTGAGAAGGAGGAGAAAGACCCTGATGAGGAAGGCACAAAAGATACAAAATTCCCTTCTGCTAAGAGAGGTAACACTTCGCCCTGGCCGGCTTGGCTTGGTGGATGGAGCGTCGACCTGCAGACTGAAGGGTCCAGGTTCGATTCTGGTCAAGGGCACATGCCCAGGTTGCGGGCTCGATCCCCAGTGGGGAGCGTACAGGAGGCAGCCAATTAATGATTCTCTCTTATCATTGATGTTTCTGTCTCTCTCCCCCTTTTCCTTCCTCTCTGAAATCAATAAAAATATATTAAAAAGAGAGAGGTAACACTTCAAATCCAGACAGCCAGGAAAACCTTATTCTTTCTGGTCCTCTGTCTCCCACGGGGGAAAAGCAGTGCTTAAAACAAGGGGAAGAGAAGCCGAACTGAGGCATGCCAACGGAAAGAAAACAGGCCAAAACGCTTGAGTGTAAATCTGGCAATTATCACAAACTGCCCCAAGCATCTCAGCTATCGGAGGGCAGGCCCCAGTCTCGTCTAGCTCCGTGTTCCATGATGCTGTGCCTAACACGTGGTAGGTGCTAGCAGATATTCACTCAATAAATTCCCAAGTAATTATAATACTTAAGACAAAGAAATTGGTAAATAATGCTACAATGTCAATATGTTTTATGGGGGGTAAAGGAAACAGAAGGAAGGAAGAGGGGAAAAGGGAGTTAAAAGTGAACCATGTGTTTAGTCTCAGTCCTGCCTGGCTCCCTCCAACCAGCCCAGCTGGGCTCGTTACCCCAAACCCCTTTTGTCTTTCTTTGCGCCAGAGAGAAAGGCCTGCAGACCTTCCAGCACACCACTCTGACCTCTAAGTTCCTCCATGTGCTATTGGTCCCACTTGCCAACCTGTGATCTCCCTTGTCTTCAGGCGCCTTCAGAAGAAGCTAGTCCCCATCCACTCTGCCCTCCCCGCACCGCCCCAGCCATCCATTGAGATCATCATTTCGTATCTGATCATCTCAGGTACCAGCATTTTCCCCAATAACCATGCAGTGAGCTTTTCCCATGGAAGTGGGCAGTTATTTCAGGAAACTCACAAGCAGGGAATTTGTTTCTTTGTTTTATTTTGTGAGATATATATATATATATATATATATATATATATATATATATATATATATTTGATTTTTTACAGAGAGGAAGGGAGAGGGATAGAGAGTTAAAAACATTGATGAGAGAGAATCATTGATCAGCTGCCTCCTGCACACCTCCTACTGGGGATGTGCCCACAACCAAGGTACATGTCCTTGACCGGAATGGAATCAGACCTTTCAGTCTGCAGGCCGACGCTCTATTCACTGAGCCAAACCGGTCAGGGTGGTATTTTTTTTTAAATATATTTTAATTGATTTCAAAGAGTAAGGGAAAGGGAGAAAGAGATAGAAACATCAGTGATGAGAGAGAATCATCAATCGGCTGCCCCCTGCACCACAACCTAGGCATGTGCCCTGACCAGGAATCTAACTGTGACCTCCTGGTTCACAGGTCCATGCTCAACCACTGAGCCACACCAGCTGGTACAAGCGGGATTTTAATTTGAGAGGTTCCCTTTAGAAATGTATGACTTGCTGTCTTAAAGGGTGGAGGACTATTATGGACCCAGAGCTATGGGTGTGGGGTTGGGGAGGAGGCATGATCTGGTAATAAATTTCAGGCTATGGCCTTCTCTAGCTGAATATCCAAGGGGACCATTTTATGTAATAACATGCTGAGTGCTTCTACTCTATGCCAGTGTTTTATTTATTTGATTCAAGGTTATAACATCTCTATATATAAAAGCCCAGTGACCATAACGGCAGAACGACCAGAACAACTGGAACAACCAGTAGCTATGATGCTCACTGAGGCAGCCAACCAGCCTGATCCAGGCCCCAATAGGCCCCCAGCTCCCCACATGGGCTGGGGCTGGCCACCAACTGCCTGCAGTCCCTCCACACCCCCATTGGCCCAGCCTGATGGGACCCCATCCAGCTGAGCCTGCTGGAACCCACGGGTGCACAAATTCATGCACTTGGCCTCTAGTCTAATATAATAAAAGAGTAATATGCAAATTAACCACCACTCTGAGACACCTAAGCCATGCTCACCAGCCAAGCCACACCCACCAGCCAATCAGAGTGGCTGTATGCAAATTAACCCAGCCAAGATGGAGGCTGGCAGCCATGGAGCTAGAGCAAATAGGAGGCTACCGTTGCAACTGCCTGCCTAGGCTGGCTGGGCCTCTGCTCAAGGCAACAATGTTTCAATAATAGAAGCCATGGAGCAGAAGCAAACAGGAAGCTTCGTTGCCTGCCCAGGCCTCCACTCCAGGCAACAAAGTTTCAATTATAGAAGATAAATAAACCCCAGAAACCTTGGGACCTTGGGTCAATGGGAGCTGTGGGCAGCCTGAAAATGGCCCTCATCCCCTCACCCAGGCTGGCCACACACCCCAGTAGGGACCTGAACCCTGAAGGGACTGTGGGCAGCCTGAAAACAGCCCTAGGCAGCCCCTCACCCAGGATGGCCACACCTCCATGGGGTGAGGATCCCCACTGGGGGGCTTGGCCAGCCTGAAAACAGCCCTCAGCCCCTCACCCAGGCTGGCCAGGCACACCAGCAGGTGGACATCCCCCGAGGGGCCCCAGACTGTGAGAGGGTGCAGGCTGGGCTGAGGAACCCCCTCTGAGTGCACAAATTTTTGTGCACCAGGCCCCTAGTTTAATATAAGACAAAGAAGTATATAAGCAATGGTAAAATGTGACTATTTACAAGTGGGGGGAAACGGTTTTCATTTGTAGATGCCTCCTGGCTGAAGTAGCTACAGGTGCTGTGCATTGAAACCTGAGCTGGGCTGCACCACAGACACAGAAAGGGCCCTAAACCTGCTCAGGTCTTCAACAGGGAGAAAACATTGTTCAGGACATTGGTTCAAATGCTATGAATAGATCCAGCAAAGAAGGCAATTCTCCTGGAAAAGTAACACAGAACTGCTTCTGGTCGATGTGGCTCAGTAGCATCTTGAGTGAAAGAATGATTGCTTTTGTTTTCACTTAATTAAAACACACACACACACACACACACACACACACACACCCATAACTTTGTTTCTGGGAATGTTAAGAACATCTGTTGGCCCTAGTCAGTTTGGCTCAGTGGATAGAGCATTGGCCTGCAGACCAAAGGGTCCTGGGTTCAATTCTGGTCAAGGGCACATGCCCGAGTTGCAGGCTCCTCCCCGGCCAGAGCCCTGGTCAGGGCTTGTTCAGGAGACAACCAATCAATGTGTTTCTCTCACATCGATATTTCTCTCTGTCTTTCTTACATTTCCCCTAAAAATCAATGGAAAAATATCCTCAGGTGAAGATTAACAACAACAACAAAGAATATCAGTAGGTCAAAGGTGCTCTAAAGATAAGAATTACATAAACCCTCAGTTATTCAAAATATTAATGATTCGATGATAAATGGTCACTTTGGAGACTTTTTATGCTGTAGCTTGGTTCAATGCCAATTTATAACCATTTCAGGCAGCATATTCACAATGGTTAACATGTGGAAGTAACCCAAGTGCTCATCGGTGGGTGAGTGGCTAAGCAACATGCGGTATCTACATACAATGGAATGTTTTTCAGCCTTGAAAAGGAAGGACATTCTGGCACATGCTACAACATGGATGAATCTTGAGGACACCATGCTAAGTTAAATAAGCCAGTTACAAAAAGACAAGTATTGTATGGTTTCACTCAGGAGATTTTTAGAGTAGACAAAATCACAGAGACAGAAAATGGAATGGTGGTTGCCATGGGGGGGGGGTGGTGGAAGGGGAGAACGGGGTGCTATTGCTCAAGTTTACAAGAGTTATGGGGATGAATGGTGGTGATGGTTGCACAACATTATGAATGTAGTGTTCTACACCCCTGAACTGTACACTTAAAAATGGTCAAGATGATCAATTTAGTGTTATGCATATTTTATCAGTAAGCACGGGGATGGGGGGCGGGGGGAGGGCGTACACAGGTGATTTATAACCTGCGACTCGCGCTGAGAGAACCTCCCCCGCATCCACTGTTGTTCTTGGTGCGCTTATTAAAACGTGGTTTCACTTCCTCCCCACACTTTTGGCGTCCTGTGGCTTCCTGTCCCACATGCATTGCAGCTTTCACTTCTGGCTGGCTGAGGCCGCCCTGTCCTGGA
The DNA here is from genome assembly GCA_004026665.1 of Murina feae. Taxonomy (NCBI): domain Eukaryota; kingdom Metazoa; phylum Chordata; class Mammalia; order Chiroptera; family Vespertilionidae; genus Murina; species Murina feae. The sequence continues at coordinate 2,136 of PVJC01053151.1, read as the reverse complement.
CGGCACCTTCGGAAGTAAAGCAAGAATTGTACAGCCCTAACATCGCGCCCACGTGTTTCTGTCTTAGTGAAAACAAAGTCAATGAGCACTGCAGCGTTTCCCCCTTTAATTCAAGCAGCTGTTCAGTATCAGCTCCGTCAGGCTCTGTAGATGTTAGGGTTCCTGAACTCCTTCTCTGACTGGGAGATGAAAGGGGGAAGTTTTATTACAAAATGTGCGGAGCCACATGCCTTGAAGGACTCGGTCAAACCGTGCAGAGCTCGAGCTCCGCTGGGGGCTGAGCAGAGAGCAGCTTTCTCCTGTCCCCTCTTCCTCTCCCTTCCTTTCACGTGTCTCTCCTTCTGTTTTCCTTTTGTTTGCAGTCAGATGCAGACCCACCTGCTCAGGGTCTGTGCCCTGCTCCCCTCTCTGTCCCCCTCACCACACTCAGGTCCCTAGTCCAAGGAGAGGGCAAAGCAGGGTGAGATTCCTGCAGTTGCCGAAAAGTGGTTCCTGAGTCTTAGCCATTGGAAGGAAAACTCCGACAGGATTTGAAAAGCAAGTGTTGCCGATGCTGGTTTTCTAACAGCGACATCTTTCTTCTTTAGGCATCTAGAGGCCTTTAATTTCTGTATTTTTTCCTCACTCCCCTCTAAATCCCATTTATTACTTTACTAGGGGCCCGGTGCACAAAAATTTGTGCACTCGGGGGATCCCTCAGCCCGCGCTGTGCCCTCTCTCAGTCTGGGACCCCTCGGGGGATGTCCACCTGCTGGCGTGCCTGGCCAGCCTGGGTGAGGGGCTGCCTAGGGCCTCTTTCAGGCTGCCCACAGCTCCCATTGACCCAAGGTCCCAACAAGGCTGGCTGAAATCAGGTTTCTGGGGTTTATTTATCTTCTATAATTGAAACATTGTTGCTTTGAGCTGAGGCCTAGGCAGGCAAGAAGCCTCCTGTTTGCTTCAGTTCTGTGGCTTCTATAATTGAAACATTGTTATCGTGAGCAGAGGCTCAGCCAGCCTCGGCAGGCAGTTTACTCCTGGTGCAATGGAAGCCTCCTGTTTACTCTAGCTCCGTGGCTGTTGGCCACCATCTTGGCTGGGTTAATTTGCATACAGCCGCTCTAATTGGCTGGTAGGTGTGGCTTAGGTGTCTCAGAGTGATGGCTAATTTACATATTACTCTTTTATTAGATTAGGTTGCTTTTCTTTGTTTCAAACAAAGCAAGAGTATAACGTTCAATATACTCTTGTATGAAGGGTGACCTTTATCATTTAGGAAGTTGAACAGCGTATCCTTTCTTTCATCTCAGCAACCAGCTAGCAGGCCTTCATGGAAGGTGTCCCGCGCCCCTTGGCCCTCTGCACCCGGCGTGGAGTCTGTGAGGACTTGGGAGAACCCACTTGAGGGCCCGACAGGCCGGGAAATGTCAGGGTCAGGGCTATGGTGCTGCCATCTTGGGCCTCGATCCCTGGAAACAGAGGGTGCAGAGGCCGGCCTCCCGAGGTGGCTGTCATCATTAAACTCAAACATCGTGCCAGGCACGCAGCACGGGCTCCCCCCGGCTGCCCGAGGAAGGGCAGGTGAGGAAGAGGAAGGTAAAGAGCTCTGGGGGACAGTGGGATGCCGAGTGGCCCAATCCTTTGGTGAGTGACTTGGCAATGGTGGGAAAGTTGGAGAAACCAAGCGTGATGGTCCAGCAACCTTCCGTAGGGTGTGCCCCAGGGAAGTGGCCTCAGGCACACGCCAGGGGAGGAATGTTCACATGTTCGCTGTGAGAAAACTCAAAACTGTTTCCACATCCCAGGATGAGAGAAGGGTACACGCAGAGTAACGGGATCCATGGGCTACGGAAGAGGAGCACGAAGGAATGGGAGCCCGCAGGACAAACTTCCCAGGGAGAGGAGAAGCTGTCAAACACGCACCCCACATTGTCAGGAAGTCTAAAGAACCCAACCCCGTCGTTCGTGCTGCCTTGGTGCCCACACATGTAGAGCGCCACAAACACACACATGGGAGTGACGAGTAGAAACTCACAATAAGCTTGCCTTGGGGAGGGGAGAGGCGGGAAGGGAGTCCCCACGAGGGCCCTCGACGCGCTCTCCTTCAGTTTTCAAAAGATCTAAAGTAACCAGGAGGCCGAACGTCAAGACTGGGTA
>PVJC01053150.1:0-10905 GCA_004026665.1 Murina feae | reverse complement strand
CCTAGTCTCACATACACATCTAGTGGTGCCAGTTGGCCCATCATCCTTTCCCTGCTCATATCTAGCTAACAGCCTAATATATTACCTCAAGGATCCTGACTCTGAATTCTTTTAGGGAAAATGGACATTGAATTTCTTCTGTAGCTGCTTTGTGCTGAGGAGGGGCAGAGTTTTCTCTCAGAGCCAAGAGATCCTTGCTGTCTGTCACAGGGACGATGAGACCTGGGCACAAAAGGAGGTGAGCTTGTGACCTGGTGGAGACAAACTATAACAAATGGTCTGGTAGAAGGGAAAGAAAACATTTCAGTTTTAATAATCTCCATTGAAATAGAATTTTTCTCCTCAAAATTACCTCTATGTTTATCAAAAAAGCCAAATTAAGACCAATTTATCTATTGTATTCAATTTGGCCTGATTGTTTGCATAAACACAACAAGAATGGTAACTGACTACGTTTGCCGGAATGTCATGATTGAATCTTAATGTGCCCTGTAGGGCTGGAAGCCAAGCCATCCAGCTGCCATCAGTATCTGCTGAGTTAGGTGAATTCCTCATCTGCAGTGACTCCACCTGGGCCCACGCCCTAGGCTTTAAGGCCCATCTCAGTAGCCCTCCCATTCCTTGCAGCCCAGAGTGCATGGGGGTTCTGCAGGGACACAGAGGCACCCTTATGGCTCCCCTTCTACTCTGACCAACCGCCAGTGATGGTAGGGCATGGGCCTGATGCTCCAGCACCAGCCATTTTTTCAGGGCTCCCAAGCAGGATATCAGGCTTTTTCCATGGCACTCTTATTGGCTTCAAGTCTTCAGAGTTCAGACAGGGCTCTTTAAAACATGATACTCCAGTCAAAGTTTCCAGTCAATAAAACCACTATTGGAAACCAGTCTTATTGAATTTATGCAAAGAAATGTACTGCCATGATTTATTAAGCATTGCCAGATTTTGGAAGAATTATATAAGGAGAAAAATACACTGACCTGTTTTAAGATATTCTGACTTTCCTCGTCAGTCCTTTTCATAGACTCTTCAGAGTAATATAACTGTCTTCAAATGGCAAGAAGAAATTTACAATGTGTCTATATTCAAATAGATAGTCACAACTGTCCCTGTAGGAGAGTTCCCCTTATTTGACTTATCCTCTTGGAACAGACTAAGGGAGCTTTATTTCTTTATAGGGGCTCACATGTCACAGGGCCTCACAGGGTCTGTAATTCCTGTAGCAGAGGGCTAGTACTCACCATTTCACTACTTCCTTCTGCTCCAAACAGGCCTCTCCCACTTTCCTAAAGTTGAGGTTTGTGCCATCCCTGACATGGGCATGGTCACACAGGCCTGCAGACAGTATACAGGCTACCAACTGTCTCTCAATAGAAACCAAAACCTGATGGTATTCTTCTTTGCCCAGTTGGGCACCTGCCCTTTTGACAACTGCATTTAAATCTGTAAGAGAATTAAAGATTACTATCTATATATGTAAAAGCCAAGCAACCAGAATGATGGAATGACTGGAACAACTGGAACGACCGAATGACCAGTCGCTATGACGTGCACTGTGGGGCTAACCAGCCTGATTGGGGACCCAATCGGCCCCTCCCAACCTCACACTGCCCCTCCCCCTCCCCCTGGCTGACCCTGCCCTCATCGACCACCCCACCCCAATTGGGGGTGGGACCTGACAGCCAACCTCCCACAGCCCCTCCCCTTGGCATGAATTCATGCACTAGGCTTCTAGTATTTACATCATGAAGTATACATCGGCACTATGGCTGCTTCTAACAGCTAAATCTCCTGCTACTAAACATGACACATGGTAGGGCTATACAGATATCTTAGGGAGGTGACTAAAGTCTGTTCTTGACTTTGTCTCTCTGGAGCCATGTCCATGAAGATGCAGGTATCATCTAAGACTATTATACAGTTTTCTGCAGGCCACTGTCAGGCTTGGGTGTGGAGGCCAGTTCTTCTTTCTAGCCACAAACACAGTCTATCCAATTTCCCTAAATGTATTCTGGCATGGGAGAAAGTTGCTTCACTGTACACAGGTAGCTTAATCCCTATACAACTGGGTTTGGACCTCTGCCTAGCAAACTGCAGTCTACAAGTTCAATATGTAGCCTCCAGACCTCCCAACCCAATGGGGTCTCAGCCAGTCCTTCAGTCAGACTTCTTCTCTCTTGGAGAATCTCAAAGTCCTGAAGGCTCCTTCCCAGGTCCATGGAGAGCACCTTTCCTTTGCCCTTTTGTTAACCCCGTTTACTAGTTACAGGGTCCTGCCATAAGCTGCCAGTCCAAAACAGCCAGAGTTGCAGTTAGAAACAGCCCTGCATATTACAAAGTGTTCCAGTGGTAGTGGGTTGTGTACCAGGCCTCTGCCTTCATACCTGTCCCCTGTGGCAGAGCAGCGATCATGCCTCTCCCAAGGGAGTGCACTGGAAGAGGATATTGGCCCCTCCTCTGCTAGCAGCAACAGGTACTGAACCCTTTCAGTACAATTAACCAGCTTCATTCCCAGACACTTTTACAGGTCCCAGGCCCGTTGTCTTTTTTTAACCAGCAAGCCAATTGACACTGGCCTGTATTATTTCTTATTGTGAGTTAGAGGAAGACAATTCCTACAGAGGGGAGAAATAGGAGTTTCAGAGAAAACTACAGGCCATGACTGTAGTAGCCCTCCCTCCCGAAGGCTGGAGTATGACCTGTGGAAGAAAGTGATTTAGTCAGCCTGGAAAAGAAGGAAGAGGATGACAAGGGTGCAGGGAAATTTTACTGAAAACCTGGAGGGTCTCCTGAAAGACAAGATCCTTAATTCAGCACAGGCAGGGAGCAGGGCCCATAAAATCTCTCCCCCGTGAGGAGCTGTGAGCCCCGCCCCTGAATGTCCCAGTCAGACAAGAAAAGCTACAAATACCTTTAAATCTACTCCAGAATTCCAAAATTTCAACCTAACACAGCAAAATCACAGAGCAAATCAAAGTCCCTAGTACACAAACATAGACAGAAATTTTTACTAAGTGGGCTGATGCCTCCTGTGATAGAGAGCAAACGTCTCTGAGAAAAATAACTCAACAGCGTTGCTTGAGACCCCTGCTGACCATCGCAGATTCAGCTTCCAGCAAATCAAACATTTTAACCAGATGAGCGAACAGAAAATCAAAGTAGCTTTTGCTTTCACAGAGACCAGTTAATCACAGATAATTATGCCAAAACAGACAAACATCCGTACTCACACTCTCTCAGACTAGCCCAGACTGGAGCTGAGCAGATAATGCCCAACTCCCTGGATGGGCATGGGGGCACTCTCAGCACCCACACCCCACACAGAATTCTCTACCAAGGTCTCAATGAGAACCTACCAGAGGAGTTAAGGCTGCATCCAGCCCTCCTTCTCAGTAGCAAATTGGCTAGTCCCACACACAAACAGAAGAGTGAACCATAATTCCTTAATAGAATCTGAATTCACTCACCTCTGGAGTCTTGATTCCTGATTACCTGATGAAGTCCTATGACTTCCAGGGAGATGATCAAGCTCCCCATTCCACTCACTTGGAGTGGGCCTGACTGACTGGAGTCCCTACTTTACAGATTCTGTCAACAGGTCTAGAGGTGTCCGTCCACTTTCTCCAGATGCCGTCTGGGTCCTGGGGTGAGGTCCGGGAGTGCCTGGAGCTCCTCCCCCCATTCAGTTCTGCTAAAACCAGCACCACGCACCTTCTGGAGGCCTGTCCCAAGCCCCCCGGGCCCCAAACCTCGTCCACTCACTGGAGGCAAGAGCCAAACGCGGTTAGCTTCCCGATTCAGGGAACCATATGTTGCAGAAGTCCTAAGAAAAACCAAGCTACGCGTTAAAGAAGTGGAGGAACACTGTTTTAATTATGCTGGAGGACTCTGGGAATAATTTCCAAATCAGAGTGAAGAAACATGCAGAGAGCCTGTCTATATATATTCCACTGGGGTCTTTGTCTTGCAGATATGGTTCCACCCCCCTTCTGTGGGCTTATAGGAAGGCCCCCAGGTGTTGGAGGTTCCCAGGTCATATTCCATGATCTGTCCTGGGGCAAGCAATAATGACCTCCCCCCCCACACACCAGGGCAGTGCATTGTTCACAGTTTTTATGGCCTGACAGTCCTTGTAAGATAAGTTTCCTCCTCATTATTATCCCCACTTGAAAATGGTTTGCTTGAGTCTGAGGGACATTTTAAAAGGATCCCTGAGTGGTGTGAGTGGCACTGACACTGTCTTTTTATTCAGAGAGAGAGCTACACAAAACCAGTGGCCAGCCGAAAGATGGGTCTCTCCCACCCTGGAGATGCCCTTTGCACCACTAAGCTAGCTAACTTACTCTTTGGAAGGGATGAGGGAACCTGAACCAGTGATTTGAATAAATACCAAGTTGTTCTTTTAGGACTAGCCCAGCCTTAACAATACTGGTTTACTTTGTTTGAAAAAATGTCAAAATGCAATGTGTAACAGAGTGATGATAGGGCCATTCAGGCTCTCTCCTGAGGGTCATCAAACCTGTTCAAGATGTAATAAATCTTGCAGGAATAAAGGGACCTCATGCACTCTGTGTTCTTCCTCCAAATCAGACCAGGTTATGGAGCCTATTCCAGGTTTCGTGGTCTCCTAAGCATCCTTGGACACTAAGTGGACTCGTGAGGAAGAAACCAAATATCGAGGTCAATTCTGGATTTCACAACTGGAGAAAAATATAAAAATTTTCTGGATGCTTCAGGGTGGAATCCTTTTTTCACCCTGACCCCTCTCACAATGAGGATATAAAATATACAAAACTGACCTCTGTATTAGTCCCTGGCATAAATTCTTATTGACCTTGGGAAGAAACTACTTACCCAACTTACTTTAGCCCCAAGACAGGTCATTGACTATGACCATCATGTTCCTTTGGACGAGGTAAACTCTCAGAGGGGAGGAGAAAATAGATTCTTGATGTGCTTTGGTTTAGAATGCATTTCTTTGGGAAGCATTCCTAGAATTTACTAGTTTCTTTGTTTTCAGGAAGAAAATTTTGCTTAAATATTTATTTCTGTCATAAATACCCTATAGGGGGAGAGCTTCTACATTCCATTTCTTTAATACTTAAAATTTGTGTCATTCTCTTTGAAATGTGATTTTAAGGAATAATTTAGTCTTATGTTTTGGGGACTTTGTTTCATTTGATATCTTTTGGTTCTTTGGCAATGAGATCTATTCCTGTTTCTACACATCCCTAATAGGTTTAACTTCTCTAATGCACTTTATTACTTCTCTGAAAATAAACTATTTCCTTTAATTAAGTATTTATTGAGAGCATATATGTGCTCCAGACTATATTAGGAATGTTAAGGAGGCCATCTCCAGCCTGCCTTCTCACCTTCTGCCCTTACAGTCTTTATTGAGATATAATTCACTGACCATAACATTCATCCATTTAAAGAATACAGTCTCATGGTTTTTAAAAATATTTCCAGAATTTTTTAACCACCCTCACAATTTTAGAACATTTTCATCAACTCAAAAAGAAATCCCATATTCATTAGCAGTCACTCTTCATTTCTGCCAACCTCTTCCAACCCAAATAACTACTAATCTACTTTCTGTCTCTGTAGATTTGCCCATTCTGGGCATTTCACATAAATGGAATCATACACTATAATGTCTTTTGTGACTTACCTCTTTCGCTTAATGTTTTCAAGATTCATCCATGTGATAGCATGTATCGGTACTTCATTCTTTCTTTATGGCTGAATAATATGCCATTATATGAATATGTCACATTTTGTTTATCTGTTCATCAGCTGATAGACATTTGGGTTGTTTCCACCTCTTGGCTATTGTGAATATGAACATTTGTGTACAGATTTTCAACAGCAGACATTGTTGTTTTTTATTTTGCTCTTTTGAGTATATACCTAGGAGTGGAATTACTGGATCAAATAGTAACTATGTTTAATCTTTTGAAAAATCATCTGGGTGTTTTTTAAAATATATCTTCATTGACTTCAGAGAGGCAGGGAGAGGGAAAGAGAACTAGAAACATCAATGATGAATGGGAATCATCGATTGGCTGCCTCCTACATATCCCCCACTAGAGATCAAGCCCACAACCCCGGGGCATGTGCCCTGACCAGAAATCGGACCGTGACCTCCAGTTCCACAGATCACCGAGCCAAGCTGGCGGGGCAAGAATATGTGGGTTTGACTTGTATTTACTTAATGACTAATGCTGTGAAGTATCTTTTCACGGGCTTATTGACCGTTTGTATATCTTTGAAGAATGCTTGCTCAAATCTTTGCCCATTTAAAAATTTAATTATATGTTTTTTTATTATGTATTGTAAGAATTCTATATACATTTTGGATTCAAATCTCTCAGCAGATACACAATTTGCAAGTATTTTCTCCTGCTCTATTAGTGGTCTTTTTTTTTAATTTGTTGTCTTAATGATGTCATTTGCAACAAAAAGTTTTTGATTTTAACATTTTTCATATTGTCTATCCTTCCTTATGTCACGTATGCTTTTGGTGTCCTATCTAAGAAACCATTATTTAACCCAGAGTCACAAAGACTTCCTCATATATTTTCTTCTAAGAGTTTTACAGTTATAGCTCTTACATTTAGGCCTATGTTCCATTTTTAGCTAATTTTTGTGTATGGTATAAAGGAGTTCAAGCTCATTATCTTCTGTGTGGATATCTAGTGGTCATAGCACCATTTGTTGAAAAGAGTATTTTGCCCCATTGAATGGTCTTGGTAGCCTTTTGAAAATCAATTTACCATATATGTGAGGGGTTATTTCTGATCTCTCAATCCCATTCATTTAATCTATATATCTGTCCTTTATGCCAGAACCATGCTGTTTTGATTATTATACCCATATAGTAACTTTTAAAATTAGGAAGTGTGAGTCCTCCAACTTTGTTTTGATTTTCAAGATCATTTGGATATTTTTGGTCCCTTGCATTTCCATGTGAATTTTAGGATCCGTTTTCAATTTCTGCAAAAAAAAAAAAAAGCCAGGTGAAATTTTGATTGGTATTGCACTGACTCTGTAAATCAATTAGGGAGTATTGCCATCTGAACAAGATTAAGTCTTCTAATTCATGACATGGGATGTCTTTCCGTGCATTTAGATATTTATTTTCTCTCAACAATGTCTCATAGTTTTCAGCATACACATCTTGCACCTCATTTAAAAATGTATTATTGTCCTGACTGGTATGCTCACTTGGTTGGGCATCATCCCATGCGTCAAATAGTTGTGTGTTTGATTCCCAGTAGGGTGGATGCAGGAGGCAGCTGATGGATGATTCTCTCGCATCATGATGTTTTTATATCTCCCTCTCCCTTACTCTCTGAAATCAACAAAAATATATTTTAAAAAAATCTTTGAAGCCCTAGCTGGTTTTGCTCAGTGGATAGAGGGTTGGCCTGCAAACTGAAGAGTCCCGGGTTCGATTCCAGCCAAGGACTTGCCCAGCTTGTGGGCTCAATCCCCAGTAGGGGGCGTGCAGGAGGCAGCCGGTCAATGATTTTTTTCTCAACATTGATGTTTCTATCTCTCTCTCCCTCTCCCTTCCTCTCTGCAATCAAAAAAAAAAAAAAAAAAATATATATATATATATATATATATATATATATAAATAAAATCTTTGGGAAAAATATTATTATTTTATTGTTTGGTGCTACTATAAATATAATCGTTTTCTTAATTTTATTTTCAGATTGCTTATTGCTAGTGTACTGAAATACAATTAAATCTTGTATATTGACCTGTTATTTTCTAATTCTGCTGAACTCATTTACTAGTCAAATAGTGTTGTTTTTTTCTTTTTGAGGGTTCCTAAGGCTTTACTATGTACAAGATCAGGTAGTCTGCAAATAGAGATAGTCTTTCCAGACTGCATACCTTTTATTACTTTTTTTTGCCTAACTGACCAAACTAGAACCTCCAGTGCAATGCTGCACAGAGTGACAAGAGTAAAAATTCTTGTCTTGTTCCTGATCTTAGAGAAAAAGCTTTCAGTCTTTCACTATTATGATATTAGCTGTGGGGTTTTGGTAGATGCCCTTTTTCAGACTTAGGAAGTTCTCTTCTATTCCCAGCTTATTGACTATTTTTTATCATGAAAACATTGGATTTTGTCAAATGCTTATTCTTTGTTGATGAGGAGGATCATGTGATTTTGTCCTTTATTTTATTGATATTAGGTATTATATTGATTGATTTTATATATTAAACTAGAGGCCCAGTGCACAAAAATTTGTGCACTTGAGGAGGTCCCTCAGCCTGGCCTGTGCCCTCTCGCAGTCTGGGACCCCTCAGGGGATGTCCACCTGCTGGTGTGCCTGGCCGCCTGAGTGAGGGGCTGATGGCTGTTTGCAGGCTCGCCAAGCCCCCCAGTAAGGGACCCTCACGCCCTGGGGGTGTGGCCAGCCTGGGTGAGGGGCAGAGGGCCATTTCAGGCAGCCCACAGCCCCTTCAGGGTTTGGGTCCCTACTGGGGTGCCTGGCTAGAAGCAGGTATCTGGGATTTATTTAACTTCTATAATTGAAACTTTGTTGCCTTGGTCCCCGCCCCCCTCAAAGCCTGTGTTGCCCCTGGCAACCCAAGGTCCCAGCCCCGCATGTATCTGGGGTTTGTTTATCTTCTATAATTGAAATTTTGTAGCCTCAAGTAGAGCTCAGGGCCCACAGGGCCCTGGCTTCCTCCATTGCCCAGGGCAACTCCAGCTCCGTAGCTGCTGCCATCTTAGTTGAGTTAATTTGCGTATTTGCTCCTGATTGGTTGGTGGGCGTGGCTTGTGGACATGGCTTGTGGGTGTAACAGAGTGATAGTTAATTTGAATATTACTCTTTTATTAGATTAGAGTAACCTTGCAATCTTAGGAAAAATTCTATGTGGCATATAATTCTTTTCACATATTGCTGCCATCGGTTTGCCAATCATTGTCTTTGTCTTTTGAGGAGGCACAATTTACACAGAAGAAGGAATAGAGGACATTTAATGCAAAACAGTATAAAACCAAGTGCAATAATATAAGATACAGTCAATGCTATTCTATTAAATACAGGCATTCCTCATTTTATTGTGCTTTGCTTTATTGGTCTTCACAGACGTGTTTTTTACAAATTGCAGGCAAAACCATCTACCAACAAAATGATTACACTTTGCTTTATCTCAGTGGTCTGGAACCAAACCCAAAATATCTCCAAGTACGCTTGTAAATATTTATTGTGCATCAACTATGTGCCAAGTATTGTGGTTTGGAAAGATAAAATCTGCAGGGGCTAAGAGCCCATGGGAGACAGCATCCCCAAAGTCTGATGACAGCGCTCCTCCCCCCCCCCCTCACTCTTTTCCACTTCGGTCATGCCCAAGGGCCATTAAAAAAGCAGCCAGGATTCCTTGAGGATTCATTTAGGTGGCCAGAGATAATACTGTGACACAATTAAGAAGCCAGAATAACAGGGTATGAACAAAGGTTTTGGAGCCAGACAAAGGGAATTAAAATCCCAGTATTGGCACCTGCTGGTGATATGGGACAGTAAATTAACTTCTCTGAACTTAGTTACATCGCCTGTCAGATGGAAATAATTACAGCACTCTCCTGATGCGGTTGTTGGGGAGTAGAAAGTGGGGTGCTTTGGTACACAGCAAATGCTCAACAAATCATAATTATTACTATGTGACAAGCACTGTGTGACAAGTGTAGGGTAGGGAAAGAAAGTCCAGAAGAAGAGTGAAAAAAATCACTGGCCCTACTTTCAGAAGGCACATGTTCCAGTCGGGGAGTAAAATCTAGCACACACAAAATAAGTGTAACATTGTAAAAACAGCATATATTTTACTTAAAAGATGATACTCTACAAGCTATGATAGGAATAAATGACACTATAATATGTAAGATCTTTGATACCAAAGTGCTTGCTATATAGTAAGTACTTGATAAGTAGTAGTAGTCATAATTAACAGTTGCCTTCACCTAAGTGTCAGTCTAGAACAGTGGTTTTCAAAGGGTGGTGCCTGGTCCAGCAGTATCAGCATCACCTGGGACTTGGTAGAAATGCAAATTCTTGCTCTCCTTGCCAGACCTACCGACTCAGAAACTCAGAGGGTGGGGGGCCAGTAATCTGTTTTAATAAGCCTGCCAGGTGACTGGAATGCAGTGGTTTATAATGCTGGCTGCATGGTAGGATTACCTGGGGAGCTTTTAAAAAACCCTGATGCCCATGCTTCTCACAATTAGACCAATTAGAATCTCCAGGGATGGGATCCAGGCCTTAGAGTTTTTTAAAGCTCCCCAGGTTATTCAGATGTACATCTGGGTTTTAGGACTATACCTCAAAGGTTTCCTTAAACCAGTGGTCGCCAACCTTTCAGACCTCATGGACCACCAGTGGTCTGTGGGCCACTGGTTGATGACGGCTGCTCTAGAAAGCCTTCCTTTGCTAACCCTCCCCATTCTTTCCTATTTATTACTAGGACCCAGTGCACAAAAATTTGTGCACTCGGGGGGTGGGGGTTCCTCAGCCCGGCCTGTGCCCTCTTGCGGTCTGGGACACCTCGGGGGGGATGTCCACCTGCTGGCATGCCTGGCCAGCCTGGGTGAGGGGCTGAGAGCCATTTTCAGGCTGCCCACAGCCCCTTCAGGGTTCGTGCACTGGGAGGTGGGAAGGCTGGTGAGTGCAGGCCTGGACGTTTCCCACCAGAGGGCCCACAATTGCATACACCTGGTGGGCCCCCACCACTGAGGGGACACACCTGGCACAGAGCTGGGTGGCAAGCCAGGGGCGGATGCTGGTGCAGAATCCCTTGGTGGGGCCCTGCTGCTGAGCAAACACACCCGGGTGGAGCTGGGCAGTGAACTGGCTTCAGATTCTCCGCACTGTGCAGCAGACGCT
>PVJC01053149.1:0-10912 GCA_004026665.1 Murina feae | reverse complement strand
AGTCAGACATTCCTCTGGAAGCCCAGGAGCCCTCTGGGGATGTTCACTTGCCAGCGGGTAGCAGTCGGACATCCTTAGTGCTGCTGAAGAGGCAGGAGAGGCTCCCACCACCACCGCTGAGCTGACACTGGTCAGCCTGGCTTGTGGCTGAGCAGAGCTCCCCCTGTGAGAATTCGCTGACCACCGGGGGCAGCTCCTGCATTGAGGATCTACCCCTTGGTGGTCAGTGTGTGTCATAGTGACCAGTCATTCCCAGTTGTTCTGATGTTTGGGTCAGTTTTTATATTAATCTTTTATAATATAGGACAGAGGCCTGGTGTGTGGGTGGGTGCTGGCTAGTTTTCCCAGAAGGGTTCCTGGATTAGGGTAGGGGGTCCTGCTGGGGTGCCTGGCCAGCCTGTGTGAGGGGCTAAGGGCTGTTTGCAGGCTGGTCAAGCCCCTTAGTGGGGACCTTCACCCCATGGGGGTGTGGCCAGTCTGGGTGAGGGACTGAGGGCCTTTTTCAGGCTGGCCACACCTCCTTCAGGGTGGGGTGGGTTCCACTGGGGTGCTGGGCCAGCCTGGGTGACGGGCTGATGGCTGTTTGCAGGCTGGCCAAGCCCCTTAGTGGGGACCTGCACCCCATGGGTGTGTGGCCAGAGAGGCTGAGGGCTGTTTTCAGGCTGGCATGGCCACGAACTGGAAGCAGGTATCTGGGATTTATTTAACTTCAATAATTGAAACTTTGCCCTAACCAGTTTGGCTCAGTGGATAGAGAGTCGGCTTGCAGACTGAAGGGTCCTGGGTTCAATTCCAGTCAAGGGCATGTACCGTGGTTGCGGGCACATCCCCAGTGGGAGGTGTGTAGGAGGCTGCTGATTGATGTTTTTCTCTCATCAATGTTTTTAGCTCTCTATCCCTCTCCCTTCCACTCTGTAAAAAATCAATAAAATTTATTTTTAAAAAAATAAAAAATAATTGAAACTTTGTAGCCTTAAGTGGAGCTCAGGTCAGGTTGACCCTGGCAACCCAGGCTCCCAGGCCCTCCTTAAGTGGAGGCCATGGTGGCTGGAAGCAGTTATCTGGGATTTATTTATCTTCTATAATTGAAACTTTATAGCCTTGAGTGGAGCTCAGGGCCGACAGGGCAAGAGGTAAGCTTGGCTTCCTCCATTGCCGGGGACAACCTTGCTCCAGCTTCATGTCTGCCGCCATCTTAATTGGGTTAATTTGCATATCTGATCCTGATTGGCTTGTGGGTGTGGCTTGTGGGTGTAGTGGAGGTATGGTCAATTTGCATATTTTTCTTTTATTAGATTAGATAATAAAAGCCTAATATGCAAATTGTTCCCTCGGGCAGTTGTTTGACCAGAGGTTGGACCAGGAGGCCAGTAGTTCGACTACTCACTATGACGTGCGCTGACTACCATGGGGCAGCGGGGAACATGGTGGGTGTCAGTGACAACGGCACTGGCAGTGGCAGCAGTGAAAGTGCTGCCTGCCCCAATGGGCCCCAATGAGAGCAAGATTGCAGTGGGATGGTGAAGCAGGTGAGCAAGTGGCTCCAGGCCAAGGCGGGTGCAAGTGGGAGCCTGATCGCCCCACAGAAGGTGATCAGTGGGGAGCAGGGCTGCCGCCTGGCTTCCAGGCAATGAGGGTGCCGGGTGGAGGGCCTGACCCCAATCGATGGTCCCACAGATGGTGACCAGCGGTAGTGACTGTGGTGGGGGCCCGGCCCTGACCAATTGCCCTGCAGGCAGGATGGTGGAGCAGATGAGGGGGTAGCACCAGGCCAAGGCTGAATGCCAGGTGGGGCTGTGAGGCTGGGGGCGTGAGCCTGGGCCCAATCTCTGCAGTCCACCCTGAGGGTGAATTCATGCAATGGGCCTCTAGTCCTATATATTTGTAGGACTGTGAGAACTTGAGTTACAGTTAATTCCATTTCTTAATAGAGGAGGACCATCTGGGTCTTTCTGGACCATTGATTTTTGTTGTTTATTTGTTTGTTTCTGTCTGGACCACCTTAAATGCCAAAATAAAAATGTTTTCAAGTAAAAGTATTGCCCTGACCAGGTGAATCAATTGGTTGGAGCATCTTCCCACACACCAAAAAGGTTGTGGGTTCAGCCACATGTGGGAGGCAACCAATCAGTGTTTCTCTCTCACATTGATGTTTCTCTGTCTCTCTCTTCCTATCTCCCTGAAAATCAATAAAAGCATATCCAGGGTGGGGTCTAAAAAAAAGTATAGCCCTGGCTGGTGTGTGGCTCAGTTGGTTGGGTGGCATCATACACTGAAAAATTGCTGGTTTGATTCCTGGTCAGGGTACATGTTGGGGTTGCAGGCTTGACCCCCATTAGGGGGCATGCAGAAAGCAGTTGATGTATTGCTCTCTCACATAGATATTTGTCTCAAAAAACAAAACAAAACAAAACCACACACACACACCAAAACAACTTATTAAGGGCTGTTTGCATTTCCAAGTTTTAACAATTATAATATCAAAATGAAAGAAATATATATAATTAATTAAAATAAGATGTGTTTCTGAGAAGCTGAGAGCACATAAGACTCACAGTGATAAGTTAATGTAACACTTTCAGAATCGAAGGGGCAAGGGAAGGAGTGGACACCACTGGCAAGGATGGTGCTGGAGATCACAGCCCCCATCCAGAAGGTGCAGCTGGCCCTTTAACTCAAGTTGCTCCCAGTTACTGAGAGCATTCCCAGGTCCATCTGGCTCACAGAAACAGGTGTGACTTTTTAAATTAGAAACTGAAATTTTTCACTGATGAAAGATCGGTCAGAAATTACATTTTTTTAAATTAAAGGAAAATTTTAAAGAAATTCAATGTAAAATTACTCAATATCAGAATGACTTCAGGGATTACCTTTCTTCAGTTTATTTGCACTACTTGAATATTTTGAAATTTGTTATTCACCCCCACAATAATATCTTGATTAATCTTAAAATACAAAAGAGAAATCCCAAAATGATAAATGAAATAAACGCTGACAATTTGTGTCTTACTAAAGAAAGACAGTGAATTGGCTAGAGATAATGTGAATCCACCAAGAAAATAGAAGTATAGCCCTAACCACTTTGGCTCAGTGGATAGAGCATCGGCCTGCGGCCTCAAGGGTCCCAGGTTCAATTCTGGTCAAGGGCATGTACCTTGGTTGCCGGCACATCCCCAGTGGGAGGTGTGCAGAAGGCAGCTGATCGATGTTTCTCTCTCATTGATGTTTCTAACTCTCTATCCCTCTCTCTTCCTCTCTGTAAAAAAAATCAATAAAATATATTTTTTTAAAAAAAAGAAAATAGAAGTATAATAGTAATGAATTAGGATTAAATTCAATTTTGTAATGTAAAAATTTATAACAGCATTTTCTCATTCTGTGTGTATAGAAAGTCATTTAATGATTCTCACTGGTTAAATAATTATTCCTGACATTTTATTTGCCTGCTACACTACTGTTTATATTTTGTAATATAACATACTGTTTTCATACTCAGATAGCCATTTAAAATAGAAATCAAATTGTGGAAGTCAGTCATTATGATGCCAAACAATTAATTCATCTTCCATCTATAAAATCAACACTTATTATTTAAATTGAGGAAATAAGAATTTTTGGCAATTTTGATCCAAAACCATTTCTCTGAGAATAAATCTTTTTTAACATAATCTACACTTTAAAATTTTCCCCATGCTATTATATTATTAACTAGAGGCCTGGTGCACAAATTCATGCACCAGTGGGATCCCTTGGCCTGGCCTGCGGGATTGGGCCGAAACCGGCTCTCCGACATCCCCCAAAAGGTTCTGGATTGCGAGAGGGTGCAGGCCAGGCCAAGGGACCGCCCAGGTGCACAATCGGGGCGAGGGAGTGATGCAGGAGGTCGGCCAGCCAGGAGGGCATGTCCGGTCGATCCTGCTCAGTTCTGATCATCCAGACCCCAGCAGCAAGCTAACCTACCAGTTGGAGCTTCTGCCCCCTGGGGGTCAGTGCATGTCATAGTGACTTGTCAACTGTCTGCCCTCTGGTGGTCAGTGCACATCATAGCTAGTGGTGAGTGGCCTTAGCATATCATTAGCATATTACAATTTCATTGGTTGAAGGACCGATTGGACAACTGGACACTTAGTATATTAGGCTTTTATTATATAGGACTTTAGATTCTTTTGATCACTTGAAATGATTTCCCCTTTTGACCTTTCATTTTTTAGATACATATGAAATATATTGCCATTAAGAATAACTTCAGTTTTCACAGAAATAAACTCTTTATAGAAATTATTACCTTATTAATAGGAATATCCCTACTTCAGAGAAGAAGTAGAATGGATATAAAAAGGTCTAATAAAGATGAGTTATTTATTTATAGTATAAAAAGCTTTGATACTTTAAAATAAAATGTGTAAAGTTCAGTTAAAATCAAGAGGTAACCAAAATAAGACTTAATTATAACAGCTTTATGAACTACTAGTGGCCCAGTGCACGAAATTCGTGCACATTAAAAGGGGATTAATTAGAGGAAATATTTTAATATTACTATTTGCCCTTTCTCTATAATAGAAGTGTCAGAGATTAAAGAAAATTAGTAAAATGTACATGAAAATCTTCCTCCTGTTAGAGTCTGGGGTGCACCATGGAACCAGAGTCAAGTCTTCAACCACACACGTGCACCTCAAAATCGCTCAAGACCCAAACCTGGATGGCCCCCCTTTATTGGGCTAGATCCAGACCTGGCCAGTCCCACCCTGTTAAGCCCTGCCAAGTGGGGGGTGCAGCCTCAGGTCCCCTGGGTGCCAGGGCAGGGGGGCATGGCCTGAGGTCCCCCATCAAGCCCTACTGGGTGGAGGGAGTGGCCTGTGATCCCCCAGCCTGGTGCCAGGGCAGGGGGCACAGCCTGAGGTCCCCTGGCCTGGTGCTGGGGTGGGGGGCATGGCCTGAGGTCCCCTAGCCTGGCACCAGGGAAGAGGGTGCAGCCTGAGTTCCTCTGGCCTGGTGCCAGGGCAGGGGGAGCAGCCTGAGGTCTCCTGTCAAGCCCTGTGGGTGGAAGGCACAACCTGAGGTCCCCTGTCAAGCCCCATGCAGGAGGTGGGTGGGTGCACAACCTCAGGTCCTTGCTGATTGCTCCTTAAGGCTTGTTATGGGAACTTAGCCTCAGCTGTGGGTGCAAATTGACCGGAGTGGTGGTCAATTTGCACATTCCCTCTTTATTATGTAGGATAATGACATACAATAAATTGTACTTTAAGGGTACACTTTGGTAAGTTTTGCTTTTTGTAAATGGCTGTGAAACCATCAGCATCATCAGGATAATGAACATATTTATCACACTGAGGTATGTCCTCATGTACCTTTGTAATTTCTCCCTTCTTGTCCTTCCTGTATACATTAGTCTCTATATTTTAGTTCATATTTTCTAAAATGTATTATTACATGGATAATATAGTACATCCTTTGCCTGGCTTCTTTATTCAGCATAATTATGTTGATGTTTATCCATGTATTTGCATTTATTACTTTTTTGCTGTGTATTAGAACATTGTTTGGATATAACACATGTTGTTTATCCATTCATTTGTTAATAGACATTTTCATCATTAATAGACTTTCTGATAATTTCCTGTTTTGGACTGTTACAAAGTTTCTAAGAACATTTATGTACAGTTCTTTATTTGACCATATGCTTTTATTTTTCTCAGGAAATAACGTGAATGGGATTGCTAGGTCCTATAATGGATGTATACTTACATTTAAAAAATATTTCAAATTGTTTTCCAAAGAACTTGAACCATTTTACATTTTTCACTAGTGGTATAGTTTCAGTGGCTCCGTATCCCCACCAGCACTTTATATTGTCATTATTTTATTATTATTATTATCATTAATTTTAAACATTCTGAAGCTGTGTCGTGCTATCTCATTGTGGTTTTAATTTTCATTTTCCAAATGGCTAATGATATTAAGCATCTTGCATATGCTTGTTTTCAGCTTTGACGAGGTGTCTGCTTAAATCTTTTTGCCCATTGGCTTGTTTACATATTGGTGAGATGGGAGAATTCTTTGTACATTTTCAAAACAAATTCTTTATCAAATATGTGATTTGAACACATTTTCTCTTGTTTTATGTCTTCCAGATTCATTATCTTAACAGGACATTTCATAGAACAGAAGTTCCTCTGATGGAATCCAATTCATTGATTAGTTTTTAATGGGTCATCTTCTTTCTTTTTTTTTTTCTTAACTTAAAAATCACAAGGATTTTTCCTATATTTTGTTCTAGAAGTTTTATGACTTTAGGTTTTACGTTTAGGTCTAGGATTTATTGTGAGTAAAAGTTTTATAAATGGTAGGAGGTATGGATAGAGTTATATTTTTGTTTACTTATAGACTTTTGTTTCTTTGATATATTTGCCTATTTTTATACTCGTACATCTCGATGTAGCTGTATAGTAAGTCTTAAGTCAGGAAGTATAAGTCTTCTTTGTTATTTTTTTTTCAACATCATGTTGGTTACTGTAGGTCTTTTGTATTTCCATAAGAATTTTAGAATCAATTTGTCAATTCCTACAAAAAAATACCTACTTGGATTTTTCTTGTGATTGGATTAAATCTATAAATCAATTTAGGAAGAAATGACATCCTAGCAATATTAAGCCTTCTGATTCATGAGCACATGTTATCTCTCCATATATCTTGTTAATTTCTCTCAGCAGTAATTCTTTAGTTTTTAGTTTATAACTGTTCCAAATATTTTTGAAGATTTATCCCAAAGTATTTTATATTTTGATACTATAGTAAATATTGTTTTGTTAAATTTGATTTTCAACTATGTGTTTCTAATATGTAGAAATACTAATAATTTTTAATATATATCTTACATCTTGCAACCTTTTTAAAGTCACTTATTCATTCTGAATGTTTTCACATAGTCCATAGATATTTTAGTTCATACTTTTATGTCATGTATGAATAAGGAAAGTTTACTTCCTTCCCAAACTGTTTTTTTTTTTTTTTTCTTCTTGTTTCAAGGTCTAGATCCTCCGGCAGTGTTGAATAGAAATAGTGAGGACAGGTATTCTCACCTTTTTCTTGATCGTAGAGTCGAAGCAGTACGTGTTTCACCATTAAATGTGTTAGTTATGTTCCTGGGATCAACTCCCTCTTTGTCATAATTGAACATCCTTTATAAATATGGTTGCACTTATTTCCATAAAATTTTTAGATTTTTCCACCTAGGAAGCCTGTTCACTTAATAATTATCTTTTCTTGTTGTATCTCTCTATGGTTTTAGTGTCATGGTAATACAGAGCTCATAGAATGCACTAGATTTTATTTCCTACTTTTCAGTATTTTAGAGGTTTTTGTTCAGAATAGATAAATTTATTTTTTAAAATGTTTGCTAGAATTCACCAGTGAAGCCATCTGTGCCTGGACATTGGGTTATTTCCTTACAAAGATCTGAAGGGTATTTTTTTAATTAATCAATCTCCTCTTTAGTTTTAGGTAGATATAGATGTAGTTATAGATAGAATTTATATGTATATATATTTTTATTTTTTTATTACGTTTATTTTTCCTAATATGTGTTTAGTTACCATGACTATACTCTGTTTCAATCTGTGTAATTAAAGAAGGGTGAAAACGTATGATATCTGAATATAGGTATGTCAAATTGAATTATTGTCCCTAATTTTTCATTCTCTGTTGTATTTAAGCTCTTTCTTTAGAACTTTGTAGTTTTTCCCATTAAAGGGCAAGTATTTGTCCAGACTCCTTGATTCTGGCCTCAGCTATATGGTTTCTTTAGGCCAATAGACAAAGAGCCTAAGTTACAAGTGTCAGTTTTGAGCCTATGTATCAAGAGTCCTGGTTTGGTTTTTGTTTGTTCTCTTGCATTTCTGCCAGTACCATCAGGAGAGCTTTACTAGTATTTTCAGGAGCAAACTGAGCATAAACAATAATGAAGAGCCAAGCCCGGGCAGATGGAGAGGTTGAAGCAGAGTCACCCTGACAAGACCAGGATAAAATCAGGTTATTCCCGCAAAATCCCAAAATAAATACTAGGAGAGGAATAATATAAATACAGCTGAATCCACCTATCTGACAACATAAGATATGACTAATACGTACAAAATATTATAGACCAGGTCATTATGTCAAACGTGCCATGTAACCTTGACCAAACTGGAAAAATGTAGCATTTCCAGTACAGTCCAGTTTACAAGGACCTGAAATGGGCCAGCACCGCCCGAAGTGCATTGGAGCATGGATAAGGATTCAGGAAAATGCAGGGTGGAAAAGAAAGACAGACAGAAAATGCAGGGTGGCAAGACAAAGCTATAACTACCAATGCAAACAAGGATAGGGAGATATTATTATACTCATCCATAGGCATCACAAAGTGAGAAATTCAAATTCTTTTATCTAGGCTCATGGAGTAAAAAACAGAGATTAATACTGGTCCAATACAGCAACTTCCTCTAGCCAAGTAAAAGTTACTTGCAGAATGGGATCTGATGAATTAAGATCTCTTTTAGGGGTTGTTATTTTTTTATTTTTTATTTTATTTTATTTTTTTTGTGTGTGTGTGTTTTAGATTGTCTTTATATACAGAGATCCTCGGGTTATGTGGAGATCCATTCCTATGGCATGATGTAATGCGATTTTTGCCAAAAGTTGGAACCCACCTGCATAAGCACCTCTGTCACTCACCTGTAGCACATACACAACAGTAATGAAATGAAACAGTAAAAAAATTTAAAAGAAATATAATAATTCCTGACCTTTACTTGTGGTAAACAAATAATAAAAAACATAAAGCACATATGTACATATGTCAAAATGATGGAACTTTTTTTTATAAATAAATGGGAGATGGCAACATAAGCACGAAATGACATGTCAAGTCCAACATAACCCGAGGACTGCCTGTAATCTCTATATATAAAAGGCTAATATACAAAGTGTCCCAACAGGAGTTGGACCAGGAGACTGGGAGTTCTATCGCTTGCTATGATATGTGCTGACCACCAGGAGGCAGTGCAGAATGAAGGAAAGCCCAGGCTGGCAGCTGGAAGGTCCTGGTAGACCTTGATCACCAGCCAGGCTTAGGGAACCAACCTGTGCATGAATTTCATGCACCAGGCCTCTAGTTGAATATAATCTTTAAAAAAAAAATTATATTTTATTGATTTTTCACAGAGAGGAAGAGAGAGGGATAGAGAGTTAGAAACATCGATAGAGAGAAACACCGATCAGCTGCCTCCTGCACACTTCTCATTGGGGATGTGCCTGCAACCAAGGTACATGCCCTTGACCAGAATCAAACCTGGGACCCTTGAGTCTGCAGGCCGACGCTCTATCCACTGAGCCAAACTGATCAGGGCTGAATATAATCTTTATACAAGTTTGTCAACAATGCTTTCCTTCATTTTAATGACTCACAAGTTTAAAACAACAACAACAGAAAACATGTTAGTATAATCTAAAGGGTTTTTTTTGTGGTCCCTGCTTGACTGTTAGAATGAAGGCACTTGCAGGCAGTGTGGGCAAAGTAAAGTAACTGACAATTTTTTTTCCTCATTAATTCATCAGCAAGTTCCATAAACTCTACGTTCAAAATTTACCCCAAATATATTATTCCGTCCTGTTGACCAACTTCATAGATGAAGTCTGTATTGGAATAGCCTAACATTTCATACGTGAACTCCAACAGTCCATTTTCCTATAAGGAGCTAGTTTTGCCTTTTATTTTCCCTTGGCTTTATGTTACCTTGCAAATAAAATTTCAGTTCATAGTCATGACCCAGGAGGCCTCCTCTGCCCCATGATCTAGTTCTTGCCTGCCTCTGCAACTTTATCTCCTATATTTGTCACACTTGGTGTGCACTATACTCCCACTCACATCGCATTGATTTTTAGAACTCCCCGAGCTGTTTCTTTATTTAGGGCCCTTGCATTAGATGTTCTGTCTGTCTTAAATACCTTTTCCATAAAACACTCAGGTTAGGTGGCTTAGACAACAGAAATTTATTTTCTCACAGTTCAAGAGTGGACAGGTGTCCAAGGTCAAATTGTGACCAAAGCTGGTTTCGGGTGAGGCCTCTCTTCCTGGCTTACAGATGGCCACCTTCTTGCTTTGTCTTCACATGGCCTTTCTTCTGTGCACACGTGATTCTGGTGTCTCTTCCTCTTCTTATAAGGACACCAGTACTATTGTATAAGGCTCCACCCTTATGATCTCATTTGGCCATAGTAACTTCCTTAAAGGCCCTATCTCCAAACACAGTCACATTGGGGTTCACCTATGAATTGCGGGTGGTAAGATTCAACCTGTACACTTTTTCTCCCTCGCATACCACTTATATATCATCACATGGCATATAGCTTTTCACTTTTCAGGTCTCATTTCCAGTATCACTCATTTAGATTATTCTTCCTTAACTATGGTTTATTCATAGTATAATGTAACTCTACAGGACTATGGATGTGTCTAACTCTGTTCACTTATCACCAGGATCACTATAACCAGAATTGTGCTTGGCACATACGAGGCAATTGAAAACAAATTTTGTTGAATAAATGCATTCTTCCAGTGCTCTGGTTTACAGGCTATAGTTATTTCTTGGTGTGCCACACTCTTTAACAATGCATCTCTTGTGCCATTTGTCATAGGTATATGTACACACCTGAGCCTCATGATCCGTGGAGTCATCCAGGAAGATAGACGGTGTTATCCTAACTATACCACTTGAATTGAGTAACTGGCTAATTGAGGAGTTACCACCTGTTGCTCTTTAAATATTGGTTTTGTTTTCTTCCAATAATTGTCCCTTTCTAATGGTACTTCCCCCCTTTTTCACAATTGGGAATGATTTCCATGACTTTTCTTTTTTTTTTTTTTTTTGGACAGATG